>JABSTQ010007741.1:0-16707 GCA_013358835.2 Ixodes persulcatus
GTAAAGGTGGCTTTCTGCCGGCAGCCGGATGCTTTGCTATCACGTGAGGATCGCGGCGAAGAGCGGCGTGGCGGCGGTGGGGAAAACGTAATGCGCAAATCGGCTCCCTCTTCTCCGGAGCATATAGGGGAATCGCTGAAGTGCAGCGTAGTGCTGCACTGTGGACACCGGTGGACGACCCTACAGAGCCGAAGACTTCGTGCCCTCGTTGAAGCAGGTGGGGGTGTTGTCAGAGGTGGCCGGTCTGGGCGCGTACCAGATGGGTCATGTCTGGCTTCTAAAGCTGAAAGACGCCGGAAGCCAAGGGCAAGCTGCTGTCGAGGGGCAACTGCAGGTGAAGGGGCGCCGCTGCTTGGTGATCGACCCGTGCCGGCGAGAAATCAGGGTGAAGCTGCATTGGGTCACCTTTGACATGCCCGTCGAAGCCGTTCGCCGAGCTTTTGACCTTTACGGCGAGGTGAAAGGACGTCGTCCGGGAAAAATGGAGAGTGGAGGGTCTTGTAGGCTTCGATTCTACGACGCTGAGCGTTGTCCTCACCTTCGACAGGATATGACACCGGAAAACCTGCCGCATCAACTACGCTTTCACGGAGGGACGGTCCTTGTGGTGGTCCCCGGACGCGCGCCGGTGTGCCTCCGTGCAAACGCACGGGGCACATCCGGCGCGACTGCAGGGCGCCTTGGTGCTCTGGGTGGTCGCACGTTTGGACACCAAAAAGAAGACTGTGCCCGGACTTACGCCCGAGCTGCTGCGCCCACCGACTGGCGACGTTAGCTGCGAACAGGACATGGACGAGTTCGAGGCAGAGCAGGCTGCGAGCAACGTTAACGGGGCTCCTGGCAGTGAACCACTTGGCCATGACGTGCAGAGTTCACTTACTTCACAGCCCACTAAGGAAGGGGAGAGGCAGAAAGCAGCCTGAGACTGAGCCGCAGACTCAAGAAGAAGGGATGGAAGGGGCCGTGTGCGAGGCGAATAAAACTTCCGAAGGGGCGAACCAAGACGGCGACATGGACTTGGACTTGGCGACGGCTAAGCGCCGACGCGATGAGGTGACTGTGACTTGTGCAGGGGAGCAAGTGCCGCAGCGCAGTGAAGTCATCTGGAAGGTCGCCCTATCGAAGAAGAATCGTCGCCGGTCACCGAGGAGGTCCTCATCGTTACCTCGTGAGGACCGACCCCCTCAGTAGATCTGTTTCCTCTCGCGGTGTGCCCTTAGTGCGGTCACGCTCTAGACTATGATAGAACTTGAACGTGCACTGCGTATTGGTACTCTGAATGTACGAGGACTAGGCGACAGGCGCAAACAGTACCAGCTTAGCCGTCTGTTCATGGAAGAGGGGCTGGACGTAGTTGCGATACAAGAAACTAAGGTGGAGAGCGAGGATCGCACCGAGGGCATGTTGAGACCGTTCACAGCCCGGTACAACGTATGCGTTAGTCATGCTACTGGAATCTCTGGAGGATTCTGTCTCTTTTTCAAAAATTCGATTGGAATCGTTGAGCAGTCAGTAGTTACATGTTTAGCAGGTAGACTCGTACTCTGCGACTTTAAGTTTTCTTCATTAGAGTGGCGAGTGATCTGCGTGTACGCGCCTAACAAGGTAGAGGATCGGGTGGTATTTTTTGAAAATGTCAGGCGCTATGCTTGTGTGAACGTTACGTAGTGCTGATTGGCGACTTTAACTGTGTTTGTGCGGCAGCAGACAGGACAGGTACGACCCGTACAGAGATGTCAGCACTATTGCCTTAAATGATATTGTTAGTAAGGCAGGGCTTGAAGACATAGCGGAATGTGTGTGTCATGCCAGAACTACCCAGTACACTCATTTTCAGGGGAGCAGCCATGCACGGCTAGATAGAGCTTATGTTTCTTTAGATCTAATTGCTATATGTAGTAGCTACACCGGTAGCGCCTGTATCGTTTAGCGATCACTGTTTGGTTTCCTCAGTATAGTGGTATAAAGAAACGAACGAAGTTCTCCTGGGAGTTATGGAAACTGAATAATCGACTCCTGGAAGACGCTGAGTTTTCAAAAGTGGTTAAAGACCGTCTAAATGAATTAAACGAAGTTACAAGTAATTATAGCGAACACTGGGAAACATTTAAACAGAGTCTCAAAATGACTGCTATAGAATGGGCTGGTGCTTTAAAGCATTCCCAAAGAGGGCAGGAAACAATAATGCGGAGTATACTGCAAACACTCATTACAGAAGAAAGCAAGGCTCCAGGGGAATTCAAACATGACATTCGCGATTTGAAGATAAAGCTTGAGGCCCTCGACCAAGAGCGGTATCATGGAGCGCTTATCAGGGCGCGAGCAGATAAGCTTGCAAGGGGCGAGCTTCCGACGAAGCGAGCGTTAAGTCTCGAAAAGAGCTACGCCCACAAGAACACGATAACCGAGATTGAGGTTGATGGAAACATCACGAGAGACCTTAGAAGTATTGAAAGAGCCTTTTACTCGTATTATTCTGAACTGTTTTCCTACAACGCCGTAGACGTAGAGACTTTTCGTGCCGAATTTCTACCACTTCTGCCGAGGTTAAGTGAGGAGACTAAAGACCTTTTGGAGCTGCCGATTACCACCAAGGAAATAGAGAGAGCAATCGATGACCTGAATCCTGGAAAGTCGCCCGGACCGGACGGTCTCAGCGCAGCCTTTTACAAAGCGTTTAAGCACGAGGTTGCGCCTTTGTTATACAATGTTTTCACAGAGGCGTACGAGGTAAAAAAGCTGCCCCCGTCTTTTTTGTTGTCTCACACGGTATTGATTCCTAAAACTCAAGATAGCGTGAAACTTCGTAATGTCACGGCGTATAGGCCGATCAGTTTAAAAAATGTTGACTACAAGATACTAATGAAGATTTTAGCACGGAGACTTCAATTAGTGATTAAAGATATTGTTGGGCCTCATCAGACTTGTGGGATCAAAGGAAGGTCTATCGCGACAAATATTCACTCTGCTCGTAGTGTACTCGAATGCTGTGATGTAATGAACACTACCATTGCCATGCTTCAGATAGACATTGAGAAAGCATTCGACCGCGTGTCGCACGAAATCATGATGATTTTATTAGAACATGTTAACGTCGGCTCTATCCTTATAGAAGGGGTGAAATTGGCTTATGAAGGATGTGCCACAAGTATCATAGTCAACAAGTCAGTTGGGCAACGTATCCGCGTACGCAGGTCAGTGAGGCAAGGCTGCCCTCTCTCACCGTTGCTTTTTTGTATGTATATAGAGTCGTTTTGTTTAAGCATAATTAAGAATAATGCTATTCGTGGGTTTGAGCTGCACTCAGTCGAAGTGCGAGTCCTGTCCTACGCCGACGATATCGCTGTGTTTTGTGCTAATCGGAAGAGTGTGAGTGAAGTCATTGCCATTGTTAAACGGTTTTGCCGCAGCAGTGGAAGTGCTGTAAATTGGGATAAATGTTTAGGATTTTGGCACGGGGACTGGGATGTCACACCAAGTCTGTACGAAAATGTAAAATGGGTCTCTTCTCCCGTGAAATATTTGGGGGTGCCGCTTGAAAACTATCGGGACAGCGAGCCATATTGGCAGAGGCAGGCGATTGCACTTCGGGACAAATCTGAGAAGTGGAGGGGAAAAGACTTGTCGGTGTTTGCGCGTGCCGCGGTTTGCAACCTGTTCTTTGTAAGCAAACTGTGGTATGTGCTCCAAGTCCTTCACTGTTCGAGGGTGAATGTTCAGAAGTTGCACCGGGTTTTCGCGGTTTTCATTTGGGGGTCTTCTTATGAGCGTACGGGCCGGACAAACCTTTTTCGTAGTGTGGTGAATGGGGGACTTGCAGTGTCGCATCTGTTTTTTAAAGCAGCTAGTTCATCGCTTCCTCTTTTTACGTGAGGTTAGGGACCCTTGTCTGCGTACAATGTGTCAAGTACTGTTGGGCAAGGCTCTTCCTGAGTTTATTGTCTCGTCAGATACGGTGGAGCCAGGGGGCATTTTTGGTTTCATGCGTGAAGTTGTGGCAGCCTACAGGTTTTTGCGAGTACGTTTTTCTCTAGAGTACCTGAGCGAAGTAACTAGAAAAAGGTTGTACAAAGATCTTGTTGATGTTACACTACCTGTCCCGTTGTATCGATCATTGTATAGTGAAGGCCCGGGGCAGGATGCCCTCAAACGCGTTAGACGAATGTCTGTGCCGGCGTGTATAAAGACTTTCTTTTTTAAGCTCCACACCGGAACTTTACCAGTGAAAACGTGGATGGCGTAAAAGGGAATGTTTGTGGCGTGGGGTGTTCATTGTTTTTTGTGCAAAAAACCAGAGACCGTGGAACATGTGTTTTTAGAATGTTGGGATGGATATTTTTTCTCGGACGTATTGCAGCGTACCTTAAAGAAAGACTTTCCGTTAGACCCCCAAGGCATTAGGTTTTTAGCAGTAGAAAACGAAAACGATGTACCCTTTGATTTGATCATGTTATTAGGTTTACACAGCATATGGAAGAGCCGCATGGCAGTTCGTCATGCGGATCTCGACGTGAGGCCTGTTGGTGAATACTTTGGCGACTCCTTACGCTATGTCGTTGAGGTGTGGAAGCTCCGCTCCAGTGTTCCGGAGTGGGTGTCAGTGGTGGAGAAAATTATAAATCTGAAGCCCTTTTAACTGCGTACCACCGACGGGTGATCGGTTGACGCTTTTAGCAGTTTTTAACGTCTGTATGTCCTTTTTGGTTGTTCCCTGTCAAATTCCGGCAATAAAAAAAAAAAAAAAAAAAAAAACGCGTGGCCTAACGGTTATAGCGCCTGCCTCTCACGCGAAAAGCCAGGGTTCGATTCCTGGCCGCGGGGACGCCTTTTTGTTGACATCTAATGTAATGTTCTGGTAAATTCTAGAACCGTGCTGCTTGTTCGAGGTCAGAATATTCTACGCGCAGTGTTATGTGATGGAATTAATAACTGACAACCTCAAGGAAGACAGACACAAAGGGCGTTCCTTCGGTTCGACAAAACCTCCTTCTCTTCTTTTTTTTTTGCCGTCCGAGCTCGCGCAACACGAATCACACACACAAAATACAACAATCTCCCCCGGATGGGCTGTCGAAGCTCATTAATTACACAATTCTAAGGGGTACAACAACTGTACGGGTCGCTTGAGTTCTGCTCCCCCGGGTAACAAAAGTCCGCAGGAACGCACCCTGCCATCCCTTCCCATGAACGTCTCCTTGATTCGGCACGTCCTCCAGAGGTGCCTAGGCAGGCAGGTCTTCTTTCAGGAGCGCCAAATCACCCACCTGGAGGTCACTTGACGTGGCAGGTCTGCAGAGGTGCGCCGATCTCAGCTCTAGTAGGTACTCCCGACGCCACCTCCGCCAGAAGTTTTCCATGGTGGTGGCACGGTACCTCCAGCGCCGTGACAACTGTGCCCCGCTGGTCGATGACTCCGCTGGTAAGCGGTTCGGCGGAAGGGCCGTGAGCTTTCGCCCGACGAGAAAGTGAGCCGGTGACAGCGCCTCTGGTTCTTTAGCGTCGGAGTAGAGAAAGGTCAACGGACGCGAGTTCACTACGGCCTCTACCTCGTAGAGGATTGTTGAGAGTTCCTCGAAGTTCAGGCTACTCCGACCTAACACTTTGCGTAGTGACACCTTGACCGTCCTCACTAAGCGCTCCCAGAACCCGCCCCACCAAGCTGCCCTCTCGACGATATGCTTCCAGGGGATCTTATGGCTAGTGAAGTAAGACTGGACTTCCTCCCCTTGCACTGCGTTGAAGATATCTCGTAGATCCCTGGACGCTCTCTTGAAAGTTAGTGCATTGCCCGAGTACACTGTTGTGCATATCCCTCGGCGGGCCTCGAAGCGTTTAAAGGCCTAGAGGAAGGCGGTGGCCGAAAGGTCACTGACGAGCTCGAGGTGCACCGCAGGCGTCACCGCACAAGTGAAAAGAGCAATGTAGCACTTATGGGTTTCGCCTTTAATTCGGTACATCAAAGGGCCAGCGACGTCGACACCCACGACGTCGAACGGGTCGGATCTTGTCACTCTGTCGGCGGGGAGTGGGACCACCGGCTCGGAGGCAGGGGGACAGCTCTGTTTTTGGCAAGTGACACATCGATTGACGACTTTCTTCACGGTCTGGCGTCCCCTGACAATCCAATAGGTCTCTCGCAACTGTGCCAGCGTGTCCAGCACTCCGGCGTGCAGTAATCGAAGGTGTTATCTTCGTATGAGCAGGGAGGTGAATGGGTGATCTCCAGGAAGTACAACTGGGTGCTTCGTGGGTTCACTGTTCGTGCTGAATTGCAGTTGTCCGCCCAATCGCAGGAGCCCCTCGTCGTCGAGGTACGGGTTGAACGGTGAAACGGCCGAGTTCTTGTTAAGTAGTCTTTGACTACTCAAGTTCTTGATGTCATCCTCAAACGCATCCTTTTGGGTGGCAGCCAACCAGTACGTTTCGGCGTTGATCGTCTCTTCTGTTGTCAGCGGCCCTTTGTTTCTTCTCTCCTCGTTTCTGCAGTTACTCACAAAGCGCCGCACCCACGCCGTGACTCGGATAACCCTGTTGAAAGAACTGTATTCTTCTAAATTCAGAATGGCAGCAGTTGGCGGCAATATTACCGGCATTACTGACACTCCCCTTTCTTCTTTGTAGCACTCCGTCGCCTCTGATGTTTGGTCGCTCATTGTAGGCCAGCATGACTCGTGACTGAGCAACCATGTGGGCCCGTTCCCCCACAGAGAGTTCTCCTGCAACGCCGAAGGCAGGATCCCGCGTGTCAGCAGATCCGCGGGATTTTCATTGCCGGGACAGTGTCGCCAATCTTTGGGGTCTGTCAGTTGCTGCACCTCGGCGACTCGGTTTGCCACGAAGGGCTTCCATTGGTTTGCCGCTCCCTTGACCCAGTATATTGCCGCGCGCGCAGCTTGCCAAGTAGGAAGCGCGCGCGTGGCCTAACGGTTATAGCGCCTGCCTCCCACGCGAAAAGCCAGGGTTTGACTCCTGGCCGCGGGGACGCCTTTTTGTTGACATCTAATCTAATGTTCTGGTAAATTCGAGAACCGTGTTGCTTGTTTGAGTTTAGAAAGTTCTACACGCCGAACCGTCTACGCCGATTATTCCAGAAGCTCACGCGTGTACATAAGGGGCTTCGCGTAGCGAGCCACGGTCAGTTTCGCCTCAGCGTTCGATCTTGCTGCTTCGCCGCCTTCGACGCCCGCAACGCTCTCTTGTTATCTTCTGTTTCATTTTTATTTTCGGGCACAAGTTCGCCCCATTAAACGTTCAGTTTACTCAGTTATTATCGCCTCATCACTTGTCATTCGTGACATTCTGGTGGAGGTGCGGGGTATCGCATTCTATGCCCGTGGAGCGTACCCCTCCGAAAACACGCCCGCCAAGTGACGTGCTCAGCCCCGGGAGGTTACCCTTCGCAGAAGACGCCAAAGCCCGATCAAGCCGCCGCACCCAAGGCCTACACCCGGAATTTGGACCTCTGCCGCCCAAGACTAAGCAGCCAACGAGGCCAACGATGGACAGCCAGTCGTCGCAGAACCCGTCCACCGCCACCGTCGTATACCTGCCCGTCGCACCCAAAACTCCGACGCCTTTCCACGGAGACGCCCACGAGGACATCGAGGACTGGCTGCAACATTATGAACGTGTGGCCCGACATAACGGGTGGTCAGCTGAGCACTGCTTGCAGAACCTTTACTTTTCGCTGGAAGGAACTGCGAGGCGCTGGTTTGAAAACCACGAAGCGTCGATTTCGTCGTGGGAAGAATTCCAGGCCGAGCTGCGACGCACCTTTGCCAGTCAACACCGACGACATGGCACGACGTCAACGGGACGATCCTGAGCTGCGCGCATTAATCGAGCACCTGGAAGGGGGCGGAAGTACCGTGCCCCGTGTTTTCTCACGAACCCTGCCGACTTTCGCCATTCGACAGGGTGTGCTCTACAAAGAAAACTTCGGAAACAACAACTCGCCGTGGCTGCTGGTAATCCCGGCCGACCTTCGAGAGGAGATTTTTCAAGCATGTCATGACGACCCGACGTCCGGACATATTGGTTACAGCCGGACACTGGCCCGTATTCGTGAAAAGTATTACTGGCCCAAGCTCCCCAAAACCGTCCACCTCTACACCCGATCCTGCCACGAGTGCCAGCGACGCAAGAAACCGCCGACGAAGCCGGCAGGTCTCCTGCAGCCGATTCCTCCGCCAACTACACCGTTCCAGCAGATCGGAATGAATCTACTTGGTCCTTTTCCGCCGTCGACCCTGGGAAACCGGTGGATAATCGTCGCCACAGATTATCTCACGCGGTACGCAGAAACGAAAGCCCTTCCTTCAGGGACTGCTGTGGAAGTCGCCAAGTTTTTCATCGAGTCCATCGTTCTCCGGCACGGCGCTCCCGAAGTTCTGATTACAGATCGCGTATCATCGTTCATGGCACAGATGACCCAAGAAATCCTCCGGCTCAGTCACACCAGCCATCGTCGTACCACTGCGTACCACCCGCAGACCAACGGGCTGACGGAGCGACTCAACAAGACAATCGCCGACATGATCTCTATGTACGTCGACGTAGAGCACAAGACGTGGGACGAGGTGTTGCCCTACGTCACGTTCGCCTACAATACAGCGGTTCAAGAGACCACTGGGTTCACACCTTTCCAGCTGGTACATGGTCGGAAGGTAACGACCATGCTGGACGCCATGCTGCCCCATGAGCCATCTGACAATGAGAGCGACGACGCCAAGGCGGTTGCTCAACGGGCCGAAGAAGTCCGCCAGCTCGCCCGACTCATGATTCAAGACCAGCAACGCGTCGACGCGGGCCGCTACAACCTTCGTCGCAGGGACGTCCACTTCCAGCCAGGAGACAGGGTGTGGGTGTGGACGCCCATCCGCCGCCGTGGCCTCAGCGAAAAACTCTTGAAGCGCTACTTCGGACCCTACAGAGTGCTTCGTCGACTCGGGGATCTGAACTACGAGGTGATGCCCGACGGAACACGGACTTCATCACGCCGCCCTCCACGACCAGAAGTCGTCCATGTCGTGCGCATGAAGCCGTACTACGCTCGATAGGACTGTGGACCTTATGTGTTCCAAATGACTCTTTAGCTTACCGTTCTTTTTTTTTGTTTGGTTTGTTTTGTGCTGCATCGGGGCGATGCACTTTTTAAAGGGGGGAGTAATGCCGCGCGCGCAGCTTGCCAAGTAGGAAGCGCGCGCGTGACCTAACGGTTATAGCGCCTGCCTCCCACGCGAAAAGCCAGGGTTCGACTCCTGGCCGCGGGGACGCCTTTTTGTTGACATCTAATCTAATGTTCTGGTAAATTCGAGAACCGTGTTGCTTGTTCGAGTTTAGAAAGTTCTACACGCCGAACCGTCTACGCCGATTATTCCAGAAGCTCACGCGTGTACATAAGGGGCTTCGCGTAGCGAGCCACGGTCAGTTTCGCCTCAGCGTTCGATCTTGCTGCTTCGCCGCCTTCGACGCCCGCGACGCTCTCTTGTTATCTTCTGTTTCATTTTTATTTTCGGGCACAAGTTCGCCCCATTAAACGTTCAGTTTACTCAGTTATTATCGCCTCATCACTTGTCATTCGTGACAATATTGCCACCGTGGAGTCTGTCCAGAGCCTCGTGGTAGCAGTTTTCAGGTGGAGAGCCCTGGTGAGGTAGTGGGATAGTCGTGCACCAGTTAGGGCTCCCATCAACTCGAGCCGGGGCAGCGAAAGGCGTTTAAGAGGTGCCACTCTGGATTTAGACATGACCAAGTTTACGTTCATTTTCCCCGAATCAGTCTCTGTTGCCATGTATGCCACGGCGCCGTACGCTTTCGGACTTGCGTCGCAGAAGACGTGCAGAACCTTCTTCGTCTTGTCGTTTCTAAAGTCTCGTGCTATCATTCTGGGGACGGACACGTCTCCAATGCGGGGCAGCTCCTGGCACCAGTGATCCCACACAGCCCGCAGAGACTCCGGCAGGGGTTCATCCCAGTTGACTCCGAGCTCCCACAATCGCTGAAACATATCCTTGACGATTGTTATTGTAGGAGCCAGAAATCCAAATGGATCAAAGATCCTCGCTGACACTTGCAGTACAAACCTCTTGTTGTCCATTCTTGATGCCAAGAAATCAATGAGAGAGCTTATCTTGTACTCAAACCGGTCTGTTTGTGGATTCCAGCCAACTCCCAGGACCTTAGCGGCTCTCGAATATCCAAAGTCGGCGTAAGCGCGTTGGGTCTCTCCACCTTCCAGCAATTCTACCAGTTCGAGGTCATTCGACATCCACTTGTGGAGTCGCATTCCGGCTTGATTCATGATTTTCGCTGCCTCTTCACAGAGCACCCTCACCTCCTGCCGACTATCAACACCAGTGACTAGATCATCAACGTAGAGTTGACTCCGTAGTGCGTTTGCTGTCTTTGTGAACTGCTCTGGCACGTTTTCGAGATGATGCTGTAACTTTGCGGCGAGGAGAAAGGGGGTCGACGTCACGCCGAAGGCGACGCGCGTCATCTGATACGACACGACCCGTGGAAGCTCCTCTCCACATATCGGCAGTCTCTCATACCAGAGGAATCGCACCGCGCTTCGATCGCTTTTCGAGAGACACACTTGCAGGAAGGCTTTCTCAATGTCCGCGACGATCCCGATGTTGTGGGTGCGGAACTTGATAAGCAGGTCAGTCAACTCCGGGTTCAAATTCGGCCCGCTTTCCAGAACTTCGTTCAGTGAGAGACGACCTCCAGAGCTCGACGATGCGTCAAATACAACCCTCAATCGGGCCGTTCTGCTTTCGTGACGTACGACCGCTTGGTGCGGCATGTAGTAGACTCTACCGCTGGAAGAACTGTCTCCTTCTTTCACTGCTTCGGCATAGCCCTTTTCGACATAGTCCCTGATGCAGGCATCATATTCCTTGATCAGCTGTTCATTCTTTAGGAGGCGAGTGGTCTGCGATCTCAGACGCCTTACCGCAGATTCCAGGTTGTCTGTAAGTTCCTCGGCCGTTTGTTTCCATGGAAGCGACACCTCATATCGACCGTCTTCGTACTTGATTGTTTCTTTGTGATGCTGAAGTACCGCATCATGGTGAGAGGTTGTCGTTTGCTGTTCTTTGATTCCAATGTGCTCCAGTTCCCAAAAGGATCTGAGCTGAGCGGATATTTCTTGTTCGGTCTCCTCTCTCACGGTAACCCTCATCACGTTCGTGGCCGACGAACAGATTGCCGTAGACTTGGTTGTTCCGAACGGTCCCTGCAGGGTCCATCCAAACACTGTCTCCACTGCCATCAATTTCGGTCTCAGGCGCCTCACGCTTCCGGTGACTACATCCCAGTAATGATCGGCCCCGATCAGAAGCCCGATTCCGTCCTCGACGGCATTGTCAGGTGTGACGTCCGCGATGTTCATGCCCTCCATCTTCATCTGTGTCACCACGACCTCCGAGGGGGCCATCACGAGGTCAGGGCAGATGCAAGGCACCTCGAGAGCCTCCACCCGGACTTCTTTCCTGTCGAACCGACTCCGTGGCCAAAGTTCCACCCGGCGGCACTTCGTTGGATTTGTCGTTGCGTTTCCGCCGAAGGTGAAAATCCTGACGTCCTCCACGCCCAGCATCCTGAGATGCAGCCTTTCTGATATGTCGCGTCGAACAAACGTGCGCTGACTGCCACCATCCAGCAGGAGTCTGAGGAGCGTGCGCCCCTGAAGACCTTCGGCCACACACGTGCTGTCTGCAGTAGCACCTGGTTCTTGCTTCGTCCGGTTGTTTTGTTTTGGATTCCGAGTGATGACTGCAAAACCTCTACTCCCGCTACCTCCTTCACCGCTGTGATCGCTGCGTCCCTTTCCGCTTGCGTACTGCGTCTTGTCACGTTAGGATTGCACATGGCGGTGACGTGTCGTCCGCCACACCGCGCACATCTCAGCCATCTGGCGCCCCTGCATACTCGTGACAAGTGCCCTCTTTTAGTGCAACGGGAGCAGCGGTTTTCTCGCAGCAGGACGGCTTTTCGGTCTTCCAGTGACAACCCAGAAACACAGCTGTCCGGGCCGTGATCGTCCGTGCGACAAAACACGCATCTATTGTCTGCCTCGGTTGTTGTGGTAAGCGCCGCCGCCGATGCAACTCTGGGTCCCTCTGCGCTGTCGCTGTCGCTCCGCCATCGTACCGTTCCCTCAGTTACCGGTTGCATCCTTTCGCGGCACTCCACCTCACCTTTCAAAAAAACTCAAGAACCCTCGCAACTCGTTCTCTCGGTTTACTGACTGCGCGTTTACCTTCCGGCTGTACTCCAGCCCAATATCGGCTGGTATCGCTTTACGTAAAACCGTTAGGAGCAGCACTCCATATGTTTTCTCTTCGACCCCGAGGGCCTCAAGGCTGCGGACACCCGTTTCGATTTGGTCATACAGCGTCCTGAGTCTCTCGACGTTCCTGGAGTCGTGAACCGCTCTAACAGCCAACAACCTCGACATGTGGTCTTCGACAATTAGGTCCTTTTGTCCGAATCTTTGTGTAAGAAGGTCGAGGGCAACCTGGTAGTTTTCGGTTGTCAATTGGAGTCCCTCGATCGCGACGGCAGCCCTACCAATGAGGTAGCCTCTCAGGTACTTGAATTTGTCAATGTCTGAGAGGGACTCGTTCTGATGGATCGTTGCGTTGCATTGGCCCCAGAAGCCGGGCCATAATCGAATGTCTCCTCCGAATTTAGCGATCTCCAATTTCGGTAGCCTTACTGTTGTCAGGGCGTTGTTAAATGAAGGCTGTCTTGAGTCGCTGCCGTATGTCAAGGAACCGGACGCTGTATTGCTCCTCGTTTCGTGTTCCTTGAACTTCCGCTTCACTCGTGTTTTGGCTACGCTGATGCGTTCAGCATACCCTTCAGCGCCACTCACTTCCTCTGCTAGAGCTTCATCTTAGACCGACGGCACGATTTCTCTGTCGAGCTCTTTTAGGGAGGCTTATTTTAGGAGAAGAATGTCAAGCTTCTCCTCCAGGTCACCTATTTCAGTCGGATCCGAGGTCAGCAGGGCGCCGATCTCGTTGATCACTTTCGTTGTGGCGGCGCGCAGGGTGGTCCTTTTTTCTTTTGAGGCGGTCGACACTTTCCTGGCTCGGGTGCGACATGTCCTGGTTGTAGTTAATTCCCGGGTTTCGGCACCAAATTGTTATGTGATGGAATTAATAACTGACAACCTCAAGGAAGACAGACACAAAGGGCGTTCCTTCGGTTCGACAAAACCTCCTTCTCTTCTTTTTTTTTTGCCGTCCGAGCTCGCGCAACACAAATCACACACACAAAATACAACACGCAGAACCTTCTACGCCGATTCTTCCAGAACCCTCCGCGTGTACATAAGAGGCTCCGCGTGGCGAGCCGCAGTCAGTTTTCGCCCCAGCGTTCGACTCTGCTCTTTCGCTGACTTCGACGCCCGCGACGCTCTGCTGTTATCTTCTGTTTCATTTTTATTTTTGGGCACAAGTTCGCCCCCATTAAACGTTTCAGTTTCCCTAGTTTTTCTTTCTTTCACCTTGTCATTCGTGACAATACAAAGGACAGGGTGCAAGCACGAGTCACCGCAATATCCGTGGTTCGAATGCCGCGTGCCAAGGTTTCTCCTTGCACACGTTGCCATTCGGCATTCGAAGGACGGATCTCACGGTGACTCGTGTTCGAATCTGTATGCAGACTCTCTTTTGTAGCATGTGTAAGCAGTGTTCCTCCGGATTTAACCTCTCAGACACAACTTAAAAATTCAATAGCTTCACAAGAAACTTTATTGTGACTCGTAATTTTATTACTAGTTTTGACGTGTATATTTACGTGTTGAATCAATTTTGAGGCAAATCAGTGACCAATAAAAATTTCGCCGTGCCTTGCTGATGATTTAACCGAAACTTGGGTCACGCAATATATCTTTGTTTTCATTGTGTTGTACCTTTACAGGTGGTGCCGTGGGTAGCAGACATCTTCTTGGAAGGATACGTTGCAGCATTGTTTGAAACGCCCGACAAGAACCTAACATGGAGGTACTTAGACGTGCAAGTGTTGGAACATGAGCACCTAACAAGAGACGGGAGAGGCGTCACGTTTCAGGCATTGGGGCTGGTCCAAGCAAACGTAGCTCAGAGCTATCACCTCTCCACCACTCAGAAAAAATTAGCGCAGCGCACCACGAGCCTGGCCAAATATACTTTTGAGCAAGAAACCTCGTGAACCACGACCTAGTGGATGGAAAGAAGTTTTTGAAATAATGAAAAAATACTAATAAAACAGTTCTAAACTTTACTTTGTTTGCGTGTAAACGTGAAAAAAAAAAACATTTTGTTGCCCCTTGTAAAAGGCGTTTCGTTAATTTAGGCGTTTAGGTAAATTTTACACTAAAGTTGTGATGACAAGGAATTCTCGCTTTAATCACTGACAACCTAAGAAACGGAATGAGTTGCTTAAGGTGTCTTAATTTGTAATCGACTATTGTTTTGTCAGAATATTAATTAAACACCGCAAAGCCCAAAATGCAATAAAATAAAAATAATAAAAAAGGACAAAGTTCATTTATGTTTTTTTTAAATATTATTTCAAGAAAACAACATCGATTAAAGAGGTGCCAATAAGCTGGTGGTAAACATTTGAAACAAGACGAAAACTGGAATTGATGATAGTCACGCAACATTATGAAACGTAGAGCGGAGCCTATTATACAATCTCGCTATAAAGATTCATAAATGCTTCGATCTGATTATTACGACCAAGAAGGTAAAATCGCAAGTTTTCTTAGATTTAAACTCGGACTCGTAGAGTCAAACTCGGACCATAAATGTGGGTGGAACTATGAAGTATTTATAATAAAGGAAGTAAAGGGGACCGTATACAGGGTGTTAAGGTAAGCTGGCAAACTCGCTCCCACGTAAAGTACGCATCGAACAATAGAAGTTTCATGTATCCTGGTTTTTTGCTAATGGGCAATTATGCTTGATATAGTAAGGCTAAATTTATTTTTTCTGATTTAGTTTAATTTGCAAATTTTGAGGTATGGTTTCAACATGTACAGTGCATTCAGGTCATCGTCAAAAAGAACTAGACCAGCACTCTTGTAAGGAAATGCTATGCACCCGCAGATATCCAGTGTTCCGAAAACTTACTCGATTGGGAAGCCTTTCTAACTTAGATTTGGTTTCCATATCAAAACGCATCTCCGTGCCGGCGGTCCCTGCTGCCGCGTGTCTAAAGCGCGCATGTAATGCGCACCGCCGGGTATTTTCGCCTGACGTAGGTGAACCCAAGAATCAAAGCTTATCCTTACAATGTCCTTCGACCAGCAAAGTGCGCCATTTCGAAGCCTCGCGCTGCACATCCTTCGCTACTTCGAGGGAAGTGAGGGGAGAGTTGCACGATTTGGCCATTTAGAGCAGGACACTTGGAGCAAATATGCGCTCTTGACGGGTAGGCGGCCGGTCTAGCCATGGACGGGCGTCTGCTTGGCAGGTGGAGCAGAAGCTCTTAGCCAGCCCTGGGACGGCGGCATTTCGCCCCACACTCCAAAGACCATATCGCAAAAGGAAGTCACCGTCGTCAGGCATTCCAGAACAACTCCTTTTCATCAAAGCACATCTTCCACACCAAACTTCCAAACGTCCCGATTCCCTCACCTCTGCCCCAAACGTAGTGTATAACCCTCCATCCCTCACATCTACGGGTCCTGTAATTAGAGATGCACAGCACACGTTACTTAAACAAGTAACTAAATCCTCTTCTTCGTTACTCGTTTAAAAAGTAGTAACTAGGTGGGTTACCCGTTACTCATATTAAAAGGAAATGCTTGCCTTCTTAAAATGAAACGACACTAAATGTGTCGTTTCACTGTAGTAGTAGCAGCCTTCCGATTTTTATTACATACTGAATTGCCACATTGCGCAATATGTTGATTGGAAGAATCAACTGGGGATTAGCGTTGCTGTGGAAGCGCCTGTTATGCATGTGCGTAAAACACTGACATTAAAAACAAGAACATTGTCTACTCACTGTGAGGTGCTAGCTGGTTGCTGAAATTATTTTTTTGTATGTTTTAGCCCAGAAAACTTTGTGGTTGAAACGTTCTGCCTTAGGTAACAACCAGTTCGGGTAATTTGTGTTGTACATGTTCCCCTCCAAAAGTAACTAAAAAACGCTAATCGTTACTCTCTCAAAAAGTGACTACAGAATGGAATACAGGTTCTTTCTCTCGAAAAGTAACTAAATGGTTACTTCGTTACCGATAAAAGTAATTCAACACAAGTAACGCTTAATCTTGCAAACGCTTTATGTACACGTCTGCCAGTAACTCATCCACTCTTCCTCCGATTTCCCCCACACCCTTTCGTGGGAGAAACGGCTGGCTCACCCCCAGGCAACGAAGCACCCACCGTATTTCAAGCCCTCGCTGACCACTGGTCCCCTCGCTGAATCCATCCGCGAGACTTAGGCCGGACGGGCCGTCCTGACCGGGACATAGTTCCTAAGCACAACAAACTTTTGCTCTCTTTTTTAAACCCGGTAGCGTTAAGGAGCTCGTGTCGCAGAAAATCCGGCGTCGGTGACGTTGTGATGGGAGAATCCCGATTGATCCATAGGGTTATGACGTTACTGGTACATGACCTGTCGCGGCTATTCGAAAACAACCCACAACGCTCACGTGAAACGAGACGTCACGCGTAGAATGAAAGTGATTAAAACGTG
>JABSTQ010007742.1:0-62500 GCA_013358835.2 Ixodes persulcatus
TTGAGTGTGTTGAAGTCATGGATTCCTTGTTGGTGGTGTTGTGTCCGGTGCGGGAGACCAACCCGGGACCTACCGAAGCTATAACCGCTGAAATAAAAAAGATGTCTGTTGGCCAATCTCAGATCATTTCCGATGTACAAGACCCACAAAGCCCAAATGCCAACCGCGGACGAAATATATCGAATCTGAATTAGCGTATGGCCGAACTAGAGGTTCATTACAAAAAAAAAATTTGAAACCTTGCTTCTCACCTCGAGACGGCACGCGCTGGTACCAATCAACAGCCCATATGATCTTCGAGATGAACGCCCAAATGGACGATGCTAAAAACACCGTTCACGGAGAAATAATTTATTAACTTTACGGTGTTGTGATCCCGTCCAACATGAGACCTTAATTCTGTCCAGTCCGAAGACAGAGTAATCACTTATGCTCTGATAACCTCCATGTGACTCTTAAACCTAGAGTATAGAACGAGTCACCGTATCCGCATTACGCCAACGGACGCTGTCGTCGTTTAATCGTAAAACTATCGTTTTCCTAAAAACTAAGGAGGCTAGTCTTTCTGAAGAGCCGTAAGTTAAGGGCACCGCCTTTACCATGGGTGAAGATTTCTCGCGCCCCGTCCAAAACGCCCGGAAGCACATATTTGCATTTGCTTAAAACAAGGCAGCCCCATTCTCACTACGCTACAAAGCACTATTCATTGGAAAGCAACGTGATATGTTTGACGAGTTGTCACAAACTGTAAAAGAAATTGCACAACAATCATCAATCTATCGCCGACCGATAAACCGTCCTCGATAGACCATTCGCTATATTACCCAAGCATCAAGGAGAATACAGGAATTGGTGTTCCACGCGCCACACACGCACGCCTTCACCGTAGAAAATATTCGAAGTAAAAAAACAAAAAAAGCGTGGACGAGCGCACGTGCACGATACAATTTGTTTTAGATTTATGCTTTAGAATATGTACTACCGCTGAGGCCAGCCCGTGCGCCGCGTGGAACACCAATCCCTGCATTCTCCTTGATGCTTCGGTAATATAGCAATAGGTCTATTCACCCCTTGTGTAAATACTTCCTTATATGTTATCTTTACCAACGTACGGAGCTTCCTTTCGAAACGAGATCTTGTATCGAATCTCGTTTCGTCGTCTTAGAGCAATATATTACTACTAACTAAACATGGTTGACTGCCGACGTCACTGATGCTGACGTCCTGGCTGACTTGCCAATTTTCACCCCTTCCAAATGATCGTAAAGGCGCACGAGGTGGAGGTGTACTCATCGCCGTTAGCCTAGCAGTTGTCCTGTTCTCCCATTACCATTCCATCTGATATTGAAGCATTGTGGCTCATCTGTCGGGCTTCTCTGCGAACAGTGGCACTGGACATCTGCTACAGACTGCCACATTATAGTACCGACTTTTCACATAAGCTAAATGACCAACTATATCAACTTTCTGCAGAGTACCAAATGCACAAATTCATTTTGGTGACCTTAATCTCACAACTATTAATTGGATTGACCCATCGCCCTTAACTGCAAGCAGACTTGTACCGTACGCATTACAAGTAATCAAATTACTTGTAATCGATTACTTTTTGGAGTAATTTTGTAATCAGTTTGATTACTTTTATTAGGCAGTAATCACAAGAGTAATCTGATTACTTTTTGAAGTAATGATATTACTTTTAACCGTTACTATTTTTCCACGGGACTCCCCCCCCCCGGCACACGCCTTTTTTTCTGAAATGACAAAAATAAATTTTGCTTTTTTTTTTCGAACGGAAAAAATAAAGATTTTTGCGGAGCTGTAGGAAACGAGGTCAATCCCTTTCTATGTGGACTTTCTGTGGAATGTCCGTTTCTTTTGTGTTTTTTTTTTCGAGCTCGGACTGGAAGTGGGAAGTCCCAGGGAAGCCACAGTGCGTGACAAAAGCCATGCAGGGCGAAGTTTGAGGGAGCAGATTGTAGCTTTGTAAGTCCTTCGTTCAAAGAAGCCCCCTCACGCACACACACACAGAAATAAAAAAAATCCTGCTTAGGGTACCCACTCGCAGCCCGTAGGTGAACCAGAACCGAAGAATGCCTAAAGCTGATGCAAAATATAACAAAGCCAGTGTAAATATTTCCCCATTTCCCCTACGTGGTCTTTGTGACAAGCAATGTTTCGAGTTGAGAAGTGATCGGGGCGATCTCTTCCGCTAATGGATACTAGACATGATCCGTTTCAAATCCTGGAGCTGCTGCTCTTTTGTATAACATGCGAGCTTATCCACATGTGAGTAATAAAATGAGCGACGCAAACTTTGAGCGACAACCCTTGCTCAAGCTTAACAAGATCTAGAACCCCTCCGCTTCCCCCCCCCCCCCCCCACACACACACACACACTGGCGAACGCCCAAATCTTAAACTTCTTCAAACGAATTCTATGCTTGTGTCCGCATTGTGAAGGTGCAACGAACACGAAGAGGGAACCAGTTTTTCTTCTTCAATGCTTGTGCAAATGTGAAATATAGGTTGGAAGTAGTTCATTGTTATGAGCGCGAAAGATGTGTCTTCACACATTAAAGTAATCGGAAAATAACGGTTACTTCTTTAAGTAATGTCCAATTACTTTTGCCGTCGAGTAATCAAGTAATCTCATCGAATACTTTTAGCCAAGAGTAATAGTAATTGTAATCGATTACTTTTTTTAGTAACGTGTACAAGACTGACTGCAAGCAACTCAGAAGCCAGAGACTTCATTAAGGTTTGTCTCAATTTTAATCTCCACTTAGATGGTAACAGAACCTGCGCGCGTCTCTCACGAATCTGCAGATATTTTAGATCTCATATTGACCTATCACCCTGACAGTCTATAATCCATAAACTGCCTTTGAGAGATTAGTGACCACTAAATTATTCATGCTGTCTTTGAGCTTACCCCTGCAAAACGTCATACCGAAAAGAAAACGATTCGCCTGTATGATAAAGGATATGATGAAACTATAAATAACGAACTGAACACTTTTTTTTCCAGTTTTTGAAGCGACATGTCAGAACATGTGTAGTCTTGAAAATTGGCTGATTTTTTTAAATTTTAAAGTCTCTAGTGCTGTCCCCCCTGGATTACAGTGCAGCAGTATATCCGTCGGCACGACCATCTGCCTTAAACATGTTAGACACAATACATCACACGGGCCTGCGTCTGGCCAAAGGTGCTTTTCGCACGTCGCCCGGGCTGAGTCTGTATGCTGAAACGCATCAGATGTCCCTTGAGCGACGCAGAAAAAGCCTTAGTTTATGTTGTGCCTGCAAAGTTTATATCGACCCGCACCACCCTTCATTCTCCGCTCTGCAGACCTCTGCATCAATCCGCCTTTTTGAGTATAAGCCCAGTATTGTTCGGCCCCTGAGCCTTCGGGCTGAGAGCACGACAAGGTCGCTGCACCTTTCTTTTGATAAGGCTCGTTTGCTGAGACAGGCCTGTAGGGTTGCTTCTTTTGACTTGGTGTCAATCTCTTGTGATCGGTTACTTTCATAGTACAGCAAAAAGGTCGTTCCTCCTCTTGTTCTCTGGTGGGAGTTCGCAGAGCTAGAGCAGAAATATAGGGACTATCTCCACTTTTACATTGATGGCTCGAAAACATCCACTTGTGTAGGACTGTGCAGTTTACTCTCTCGCTTTCAGTAAAGTTAAGCAACTCAACCCTCTAAGCAACTATTTTTACTGCTGAATCGTATGGTATCCTTATGGCCGTACAGTATATTTTAGAAAATAACATCAACAAAGCAGTTCCGTTTGTTGATTCGCAAAGCGTTTTCTTAGCTATTTCATTTTTAGCAGACAGCAAGAACACTCTTGTGCAAGAGGTTCGTGTTCAGATTCACAAAGCTTTCCAGCTACGACAACTTATAAAATTCTGCTGGGTGCCCAGTCATGTGAACCTTCCCGGTAACGAAAGTGCAGACCACCTTGCACTTTCTGCCAAAAACTACACAGAATCGTCTTTTGACCTGCCACACCAAGACCTTAAGCCAGACCTAAACAAGTCAATTATTAAGTTAAGGCAGCTGGATTGGGACATACAGATTGTTAACAAACTTCATATTATTAGCCCCAACTTAGAATTATGGGAGAGTTGCTTCCATAAGGACCGTCGTTCAGAAGTTCCTTTTTGCCGCTTGAGAGTTGGTCATTCCCGATTGACTCACCTGAACTTGCTCTGAGGTGAAGATGTAAATCTTTGTTAAAAGTGTGGAAAAATGTTAACTGTCTTTCACATCCTGTGGAATTGCTGATTTTTTATCATCAAGGTCGATGTTATTTTCCTGAACCTTTCAGAAGCCACCTTCCATTTCATCCTTATTTTTGCTTGGCGATAGGCCTTGTAAAGCAAATTTGCTCGCGCTTTAAGTTTCCTACATGCAATTGGCTTTTCGCACCTGATGGAGATAAATAACTAAGTTTAAACGCAACTGCTAGGCTGTTTCGTAGCGCAATATGGCTAAAGTCGCTCTTGTGCCATTTAACCCCAATCATCCTCAACCACGTTTGAGAACTACTGGTATCAAACATACAATAAAAATTATATGTAATATGTTGCTTGGACATATAGATCAGTACATTTAAAAATATTAAACGCTTTAAATTCTATTTGAAGATGGGAAGTATGGTCCTCGTAATTTTTAGCCGTACTAATTAATTTATTACTGGCCGTGTCACGGGACAAGCGCCGAACTTGTTATCAGGGCTCACACTCAGTTATCGTGACGCACGCTCTGTAACTTCTTCATCCTTTCCCTCTTTTTACCTTCTTTCCATTACACCTTACAAATAGTCAAATCATTCCTTGGCTTAGATTTAAAACACAATCACATAAAGTAAAGAGGATGCTTAGACGGGATGTTATATTTAATATCTAAGGGTTTTCCTCCATATACCAGATTGACTAAGTTTAAAAAATGTGAAATCCCAAATGAATATATTTCTTAAATTGTTTCTCGTGAATTGAAAACTTATAGATACTTACATGCAACCGTTTATGCGGAATGACAGAGTCCTTGGCGTAATAAGATATTTTATTTGTGCCGAGAGTCCTAGCACTAAATTTCAGCTTTTTCTAACTCTCCATTCTCCACGCACAGGAAACCTTGAGAAGGTAGACTTGTTTAAACCTACTGATATTGTTTGTATACTTGTTTAAAAACAAATTCCATATATTCCGAGAAATCGCATAAAATATTCGTGGCACGTTTTCTGGGACAATTCGTGGAATAAAAAGATCTCAAAGAAATGTCAAAATTCTAATTGATTCGCGTTCTATGCAGACATGTACACGTCACCCCCAAAAAAGTAACTTCGTGCCGTTACTGGTTGCGCCTTCGAAAAGTAACTAAATATGTTATTCATTACTGATTCTAAGAGGGATCGAGTTACTTTGCATCAAAAATAGCGAGTTAATTTTCTCGTTACTTTGACTACCGTATACACAACTGCTTTTGCTTTATGGTTTATTGTTTTCTTTTCAGTAGTCGTTTCATTCAAGCACTCGCTGTATCTCGAAAGTTTCATTAGTTATGCTTCTCCCTTCATTGAGAATACATTTCCGGCGACGCTGAAGAGGTGTTCTACTGACGCACTCGAAGGAACCGCCTAGTTGTGCTTCAGGAAGAGCTGATGAGCCTGGGGTTCCCCTCTCTCTTTTGTTCCTCCCGCTTATAAAGTTACAAGTTAACAACGGGTTCCGTGCCTTCCCGCGTTGGCAAACTCCGGGTTTGCCTCCGGACTGCACAAGATTCTACAAGGTTTAACCAACGAACCTTATTGTGTTCTCTGGGTAAAGAACATTCCCAGCTGTAGAGTTCAACTGACGTGTTCAGCGATAAACGCTGCTATACTATCATACCGTTCAGTGGTTTTTCGGGTTGCCCATCGCCCTTTGTCGCAATCACACCAATCACACGTTTACAAGTAACTAAAAAAAGTAATTAAGATAAGTCACTGAGTAATAGACCTCAAAAATAATTTGAGTACAGTAGAATTTACTCAAATGGAAAGTGATTAATGAAAATACTAATTACCGTAAAATGTAGTGAATTATTTTGAGGTTACTTTTATATGTTTTCTTTATGCTAACAAGAAAGTGCATAGGTTCTGATCCGTTAGCGAAGTTGTGCTAGCCAAATATGAATTGGCTTGTTTTTTTTTTTTTCACAGAAATGCTTTAATAGCTGGTTCTGCTTCTGCGTGCCTAACTGTTTTGTACGTTTTTGTTTGTTTGGTCAATGATAAACTGCAAAAGTATCATTTTTACTTTGAGGTTCAGCACTGCCTGAGCTTGATTTTTTAGACGGTGTTTGCTTCTTTACAGTGTTGTGTAAAGTATGTCTAAAAAGTACTTGAAGAAGTACAAAGTAAATGAGAGGTTATGTACTTTAAGTAAAGTAGTAAGTACACCCGGTGCAATCTACTCGAACTAACGCACTCTAAATACGATATATTTCAAGATTAAGTACAGGTACTTTTAACACAATCGTTCATCATGCCCTTTCATTCTCCATGCAGTGTTTTTTAACTGATATGCAATGCTCCAGGGGTAATCAGAGGTGCATCATTTTTGTTTACGGAAATATCAGCAATTATTGTATGAAGTCAAGTCGCCACAGAGTGGTTGCTTTACTCTATCTAGCTCATGAGCTATTTGACACGATACACTTATAAGGTACTTATTTGTGTCGGTCTTGTAAACGCCATTACTACACTCAAAGAAATGACCAGAAGGCCTCCCGAAAGAGCGTGTTTTCACACGACGATACGCAAATTTTCGTTCTCAAATTCAAAGAATTCACATTGAAGTCGGGGGTTCTAGTTTCCTCAGAAAGTACCAGAAACATTCTTTAGTAAACAATGTAGTGTATTATGATGCACGATTGAGCCAATAACCAATATCGATATGTTTCCGATATTGGGGTATCCGGTTTCTGACAACGATCCTATCTACGATATGAATATCCGGCTATGTGACGTTCCCACTTTCTCATGGCCCCCTTCCCACGGCCCGGACCCATTATTTCGGGAACTTAGTTATTCGCAATAGGGTTGGTGAGATGATTATGATGTCAGAGTTCGCTCATACGTCAGATAGGAGCGACCAATTTGCCACTCCTGTTCAGATATCTGAACAGGAGTGTCTATTTCGTGCTTAGACGTTGGGTAGTCAGGAACGCACAATTTTAATCTGGGCTTTTAGCGCATGCGTCGTCACCTCCGTTCATAGATAGTGCGCGTTTTTGTTGCTAAGCGTCTTTGTTGTTAGGGTATGAGCGACATCTGGCGGCATGTGTGTGATCTTGTTGCATCTTATGCTGAAAAGTTAAATTGCTCGCATTCCTAAGGCTTGCTCATCCGTATTTTAGGGCGCAATTCAAGTCCAGGCTTTATGCGAGTGAGTTGCCGATTCCGTTTTTAGATGGCGCGCACCTGAATCCCTGACAGATGGCGACAGCTCTCGCGCGCGCGTCATGACAGATGGCGACAGCTCTCGCGCGCGCGTCATCTCTAGCTAATTTTAGCTTTATCTCTCTGCTGACTGTAGCAGATTGAGGACAGAACATAAAACGTAGCGTGGCCGCATACTAGCGCTCAGGACGAGACAAATATTGTGTTTTATTTCTTGGTGTTTTTTTTTTAATTTTCGTTCGCTTACAAACAGACATGGCTTTTAATTTTTTTTTTCGCTCTACGCAACACAGAAACCGTTGAAAACACTTTACAGAAGAATGTACAACACAAACAATTTCAAGACACATCTGAGGAAAAACAAATTAAACGCCGTGCGTCTATTTATATATCTGCGTGTTTTTAGAGTGAACGAGAATAAAAAACAAACGAAACACCCCATCTGTCTCGTCTTTAGCGTATGGATGTGGCCAGGCTCCGGTCCATTTTCTGTCCCCAATCTGCTACGGTCAGCAGAGAGATGATGCTAAATTTAGCTAGAAATGACGCGCGCGAGAGAGTTGTCGCCATCTACCAAAGATAAAGCCCCTCTATCCTGAAAAAGTGGCGTCATTCAGTGTTGTGGAAATGCTCGAGACTCGCGTTGCGCGCCACTTCTGGGAAGAACATGGCGTCTGAAATCTAGCTCAGTTCAGTGAAGCGCAGTGCCGCCTTGATCTTCCCAAGGGCTGCACGTTGCACGGGCCTCGTGCATCGACGCACCTTGCACACTGAATTTTATTGTAGTAGGCTGGATAGCGGATCGGGAGCCCGTCGGTGTCGCGAACGGCGGCCACACTCTTAGAAAAAAGGGTATCGATAGTCCTCCCTTAGGGGAGGAACGGTCTTGTAACCTATGTTTCTTTAGAAAGGGAGAAACTTTCGTCCCTGAAGCAGGGGAGCAAAGTTCCTCCGTCACCTGCATCTCATTATGCCGGCCCTGAATCGAGAAAATCGAGCTCAATAAGGCTTAACGAGGACGCTACGTCTCTTGTACGGGACGAGAGGAGCAGCAAATAAAAGCGTAACACGAGCTTTCCGCGAACTGTGTTTATTTCCGAAGCCAGATTCCCCCCACAGGTACAGAAACTTGCGTTTCGAAAGCAGTTACTCAGTCTTCTCATCGAGAGCACTGCGATGTTAAACGGAGACAACCGATACCCAGTTACCTCGCGCTCTTTTCATATTACCTTTGGTGTTCCTCGAGTCACAATTCCTTCGTCAACCGCACATCACGGAGGAATGGCAAACTCAATCCGCGAAACCAAAAGCCGCTCTCAGAAGAACAAACTCGAAGCCGCCGTTCATCGCGTAGCGTGAAAGAAAGTTAAATCGCTTGCCACCAGATGGCAGGGTCAAGCAGAGTAATTGCAAGTAGCTAGGCTAGGTGGCGCTAGGTACTGCCCAATTCATGTTTTACAAAAAAATATTTTCATTTCCTCAGGCCATTATTGCGCTTCGGGATCTTCGGTAACCTCTACTATACACATTACGCATGCTACAAGCACCAGGTGAACATACATCGAGCACATACACATACATGGCACATACAATCATCAATAAAACGGCACGCTAACCCGAACTCTACACCCGAGCTCTGCGTTTCCGTCTTTTATGGTGGTCGTTTTGAACGTACGGAATTTTTGGGTGACTGAATAAGCAATAGAAAATATTTCCAGCTTTTTTATTTTTTTTTTTTCAGCAATGTCATATCTCTGAGAGTATTTTGAATGGCTCAGGGGATGAATCTCTTATTAAAAAGCAAACGCTCAATCATACCGTAATTATTTGAAAGCCAATAAATCAAGCCGCTCCAATGCGGTTCGCAGCCATGAGTTTGTTTCCCCGCACGGCACGTCGTAGCCTCTATTTCTATTGTAGTGTTTGTTTTTCTATTTGTGCTGTTCGCGCAAGGCTGCAATTGCCGTCTTGAATTAATCTCTGTAGAGCGGATATTCACTCAGCTGGAAGTGAGGCTTCACGGGCTGAGAAATCGGTTTTCGATCAACTTGAATGCAGTCAAAGCCGCGACTTGCGGCAGGTGTTAAGTGTACGGAGCTACGCCGTGGCTAGCTCGAAACCTTCTAGCGCTCATCCCAGCGCGCCACTTGGAGGGCAGTTTCTCCAGGAACCATAGAATATTTAAACAGCAAAATAAAGGGTAGCTTTTTTTCGATTTTACTTATTCTTTTTAATGCTAAAATTCCACACTGTAAATATACGTACTTTCCGTCAAGATTTCGTACTGTTCAGTCCTTTCCCCAGAGCGCAATCGCTCTCGGGGACGAGACAACCGACAGTCACATTGGCCACTGTACGATAGGAGCTTACTGTTAATCAGACCAGCGTTCCAACATGACAATCCGCAATCCTCACGTCGATCGATTGCACCTGATCCCTTAAGTGGTATTAAACTTTTTAATGTAAAGCGGAATGTCAAACTGCGACACCCCGCCCCCTCCGATCACGGCCCGACCAGCGGCATCAATGCCCGACAGTTCACGTCATCTCATCTTGTTGTTACACCACTGATACGCGAACACACGGTCACATCGGCGATAATTCCAGTCTTCTGTTCACAACCCACAACACTGCCATCACGATGTTGCTGCTATATTGCTGACACGCAGAAATACAGAACCACGTTGAACGCCGGTTGGCACTCGGCATCGGAAAACACAACCGAACTCAGCCCGGAAGGCACCCAGGCAGCCGGCAGCAAAACATGCCTGTCTGCGACGCAGTCCCTGCGATTTCGATAACGTCGAAAACGTCGACACAGTTCCGCCTGGTTCTGCTACTGTAGTCCATCTTACCCAGTGTGCGTAGCGCGGTTGGCACTGCTCCGGAACTTCGCTGTTTCTAGCGGCTTCGTTTGCTCGTTTAATAAAATTAGTGATAAAAACGTCAATGCAACCGAAATGTTCTGCACGTTTGGACTAGAAAACGGAAATACAGGCGGCCTTCGCTGCCGCTGAAGCTCAATCAACTCAACAACATTTATTAAACGACGTGCGCGACCTGCTCGAAAAACGAAACCGAAGGAAGATGAGTCGGGAGGGCGAAAGCTTTCTCCCGTCTGCCTGGAGAAGGAGAAAAGCGTTTTGTTCCTCCCTTTTTCTCGTGTCCGCTTGGGGGCGCGTCAGTAGAAGGGAGGAAGACGCGCCGTTGCTACTTTTTTCCCTCCATTTTTTTCTTAGAGTGCATTGCTTGACACCAGGCAATACACGCAAGTCTATGGGAGAAACTCACAAAAGTAAAAATACTGAAGCATGTACGCTGTGCTCAGAGGCGAGTATTTTATGGTGTGCTGCAATCCTTATGTCGGGTGTTTGGAGATCGAATCGCTATTTGTCAAATATTCAGTCACCGATTAAAACAAATTAAAACAATCAAACGTACCGGTGCACCGTACGTCTGAGCTGGCAATCTTGCTCTCGTAGTGGACAAAACAAAAGACCTTGCCGCCAATGAGACTGTCCTCGGGGAAGCCCAGAAGTTGGTGAATGACAAAGAAGGTCCATCTCGACAGCGGCTTTCAGGGAGTGAGCAAATTCCGCGTAGCAAAGCCTTCGAGCTTGTCGTCTGCTAAACCCAACTCAACGAAACCGCCACCGACTCCGCGGTAACTCTAGGTAACTCTTGCCTCATTGAGCTGCACTACATTTTTCGCCCAGCGGAGTCGCTCTCGACCAAAAAATATTTATTTTTTAGAATTGCGAGGGCTGTCAGTTTTAATGTTTTACGCCAGCTAATTGAAGTGCTTATCGAAAAAACAGCCGAAAAGTTTCAGTGCCGACAACAGCTTAGAAACGGGGGAAGCGACACGTTTTCTTCTATTTCCCATGGAGTCCCATGCATTTGGTGGTGTCAATCAATAGCCGCCGGTGGCGACACTCGGCACCAGCTGCCGAGGCCGCGGTCCACGATCCAGCCTACTACTATAGAGATCGGTGACCTTGCGCTACTTTTAAAATATGAAGGGGAACTTTTAACCAGGGATCCAGTTACCCGCCATCTACAAATGGAATCGGCAGCTCACACGCACAAAGCCCGGACTTGAATTGCGCGCAAAATGATAGATGAGCACGCCTTAGGAATACGAGCAATTTAACTTTTCAGCATTAGATGCCACAACATCACACCCATGCCGGCAGATGTCGCTCATACCCTAAAAACAAAGACGCTTAGTAACAAAGACGCGCGCCATTTATGAACGGAGGAAGCAACTCATGCGCAAAAAGCCCAGATATTAATTGTTCGCACCGCACTACCCACGATCGCATACAACGTATCAGTAGGAAATAGACACTTCCCCCCGTGGTGGAGAGGTGCCGCGTCGGGCAACTGAACGAAAGGCCGCTGGTTGGAAACCGGCCTAGGTACAAAAGGTAAAAGTCTTTTAAAATCCCTTTTCGCAAGAATCATAATTCCCAGTTGTCGCGTGACATGACGTCACAGACATTGGCGACTAGAAATGGATCTATCCATTGGCTGATGATCGACTGTCATGTGACGAACGATCATCGGTTGGTGATAAATTTATTGATCGATTATCAAAGCGTTTTTTTCAGATTGGTCTTTCGATCTGAAAAACGTTTTGCCTTTATGACACAAACGATGATCAATCGATCATTGTTTTTATCAAAAAAGCAAAGCGAAAACCGTTTCGCATTTTCGAAAAAAAATTGCAGTGGCTTAGCTCGGCTATGCCAGGATATACGTAGCGTGAGCCGTCGGGCACGTCGCTTAGCCTCCTGGCGACGCCGCTTTGCTAGACGTTCCTCCCTTTGCTCTGGTGTCTCGGGAGCACGTTAAGCCTTCTTCTGTTTGTTCTTCCTAAGCTCAACCGCTAATGGCCAGGACATTACTTCGGGATCCGATGAGTTAAGCTTCTCCGCTCTTCTGCGCATCTGAGCAGCAATTTCGCTCTCCTTCTCCATGGCTATACCACACTGGCAAACGCCCCGCTATATGTATTCCCCCACTGATACCTCTGCGCATGCGCACAAAATTAGAGGCGCTATCAAGCGGCTGCGGTGCAGCGTCAGACTCGGCTACTGCGCAGCGGAGGCGCACAGCTGGGCACGCGCCGGCGCCAGTGCGTCTGCCGCGGCTATGACGTCACTCCTCTGGAATGCGCAGACCGGCGAAGCGCGCGCGGCGGCGGCGGAGCGCGCGGCGGCGGCGGCTCCGCCGCGCCAGCTGTGCGCCGTGTGACGTCACTGCTCCTCGCGCACGTTTTTCAGATACCTGAATAGAAACGGCAAATCGGTCGCTCCTGCGTGTCGTATGAGCGAACTCTGACATCGTCATAATGTGACGAACCCTCTGGCGAATGACTCAGTTCCTGAAATTTGGGGCCGAAATTAGGGGACCGGGCCGTGGGAAGGGGCCATGGGCGTGGAAACGTGACGTACCCGGATATCCATATCGTAGATAGGATCGATCTCAGAAACCGGATACCCCAATATCGGAAACATATCGATATCGAAAACACATGTTATAGTATTGATTGGTAATTGGCTCAATCGTATATCATAATACACTGCTAAAGTACTTACATGCTCAGAGAACGTACTTCAAGTAAATTGCACGTTTTATAAAAAGTGGTACTTGAAATACCATGTGCTTAAAGTATTTCCCAACACTGCTTCTTTATTATTTTTATATAGAATCGTAGGGGGAATTACTAAGGCTTCTGGAACGATCTTCGAATCTCTGAAGATCTGCATATTTTGAGTTTTGAGAGGGAAGGCAACGCAAAAAATGTCACCTTGGCGTTGCCAAGCTTTGGCACGCGATTCTTTGAGTACAGTACAGACTGCGGAAGCACCAGATAAGCTTCAGAGCGGGTGCTGCATCTTGTTGCCTCCTTTGAGTTAAGATGCAGTGTGTACACCTCCTGTAGCGGGCGAGAGTTCCTACGTTGAGGAGAACCGGGGACCAGCCCTTTCTCTAAAATTATTAGGTCTATTTGAGCTTCGGGACACAAAGAATCACCAGTCGTCTGTGCTAATCCCACAGTAACTGGGCCTCTCTTGCGTCCTGTCTGTTATCTCCCCGCGCCTAGTAACAATGTTGTTGCAGCGGGGGGTCCGTGAAACATTTGAGGGGTTTCGGACTCTACAAACCACTTTCTTTCGCCCCCCTCCCTTCTTACGCCAGATGCTTCCCCCTCTTTGCAAATGTCAGATCATCTTCAAAAATCTTATCTCTTTTTGTGCGGGAATGTTGTTGATAGACAAAACAACCACAACAATCGAAAGTAGTTTGTAATTTGAGTAGAAGTTACATAGAAAAAGGTATTAAAGTAAACTACAAATTACCGAAATCGAAATGTAATTGAAACTTACTAAACTACTCGGAAAAGTTGCTAAACTACAGTAAGTTGAGTAAACTAGTCGAACTACGTACACGTCTCGTCGCACTAGATGCCTACTCAGGTTAGAATTGAAATAAGGCTGTTTAAACGATGTTGCACACGTTACTCCTCAAAAGTAACGAAATACCTTTACTCGTTGCTTGGCCTTAAAAGTGACTAACTACGTTAGTCGTTCCTTTTCTAAAGAAGTAACTAAATACGTTAATTGTTATTGAAAAAACTTTCAGCGTTTACGAGTGTCTGTAATTCTAAATTAGAGCGCAACCCTTCAGGTATGTTGATTTTCTGATATACCATAGTAGAGAAGTTGAGAGAAATATATATAACGGGCATGGTGGAGGGGGGCCTAAGGCTTGGGCATAACTGAAATGAAAAGAAAAGTAAACCCTTGGTGCATCTCGAAGTTTTCATCTTCCCCGCTTCATTGAGAATATATTTCCGGCGACGCTGAAGAGTCGTGCTACCGACGCACTCGAAGGAACGGCCGTGTTGTGCTTCAAAAAGGGCTGGCGAATCTGGGATTCCCGCCTCTCTCTCCTTAGCATAGCATTTAGAAACCGGTATTTGTTTTGAGCTTTCGTTTACACATATATGGTTGGTTTCATGTCAACTCAGGCACGGATTTGGGGTCAAATTTTTAATTTTCACGAAAAAATATCTGTTTTGGGGAAAACCCTTCTGTGACAGGGAGTGCAAACCGCAAGTTCGGCCCATATTTGGTTCTCGAGTTATGGACATTTTCAGCAGCCGAGGCGCAAACTGACCTTTCTCTCGCCTGTCGGAGGTGTCATGTTTCACACCTTTCAACTTTTTTCCTTTTTTTTTTGATAGTGCAATGTAACTTTTTTCGGCCACTCTCAGGATAGAAATTATTTATGGTGAATAATTTTATTTTGGTTATTTATCTTCAGTTTTGTTTTAAATATTGTCAAAGTGTGTCCCTTTGACAATATTCGTCAAAGCTTGACCAGCTCTTCCGTGTGACCTATTTGAGATATCGTAACATATTTAGTACCTTCTGAACGCCGAGAGTACACTTTTTCTATTGATATCAAATTTATCGTTGTGTGCAAAAGAGAAAGGACACTGTATTCTGGTAAAGCAAGGACTATTTCAAAATGTTTGCAAATTGGAGGTCGATTTTCTAAAAAAAAGTACCTTTTATTTGGCTAATTTTTTTCACTAGCTAGCTATTGCAGTGCTTTATAAGGTAATATAAATTGAAAGTGTAATATTTTGTTTCAATGGCAGCTCTAAGAGCTTGAAGTCTGATTTGTTTTTGACTGTTTTGTCAGTAAATCAACTTACTCGAAAAAATATACAAATTTAAAATTGACGCCACTTATTTTTTAATAGATACACGTGTACACAATTATTCTATGATAGGTAATTTGAACGCGAATATTTATATGAAATATATTCTAGAAAATTTGCCAATATGACGTTTTTGGACGATATTTGTCAAAGTTTTCCAGCTCTTCGGTGTGACTTATATGATGTGTCGTAACATATTCAGTATTTTCAGAGAGCTTGAACTATACTCCGACTAATGACAACAAATATTACGTTTTGTGTAAAAGAGAAAGGGCAGTATTTTCTCGTAAAGTAAGGACTATTCTAAAACAATTGCGAATTGGAGGTCGATTTTCTGAGAAGCCTACCTTTTATTTGGCTAATTGTTTTTCTCCAGCTACCTATTGCAGTACCTAATAAAGTAAAATAAACAAAAATGTAATATTTTGTTTGTATGGCGGCTATAAAAACTCACATTTTGGTTTATGTTCACTTGTCGCCCAGTAATATAAGTGACTTACAAAAATAAACTACCTCAAAATTAATTTTAATGCATTTAAATACAAAGGTGCTAGCGAGCTGAACAACAATGACTAAAATAACCCTACCGAAAAATCTGGTATAACTTTTCGCTATCCGGATTATGGAACCGAAAATCTATCTGGATTCTATCTGGATTCTATCTGGAATTTAGGTTTTCAAAAATTATTCCTTTGTCTGCAATCTGGATTTCGGGTTTCCAGAAACAAATTTCCGGTTCCATAATCCGGAGAAAAAAATTTATTCCGGATTTTCTGGTAGGAAATCCCTGGAGAAGGGAAACAAGAGGGACAAAGGACAAACACATATCTCCAAACACAGCTAGGTGACTGGTGCGCGACCGAAAAAAATCCGCCTGGTCTGGTTATCGAAGCCGAGACCTCTCCATTTCCATTTCGGTCGCGCACCAGTAACCTAGCTGTGTTTGGAGATATGTTTTTCCTTTGTTCCTCTTGTTTCCCTTCTCCAGGGATTATTTTCGTCGTTTTTCGTCATAATTAGCTCGTCTGAAATATTAGTAGCTACCTGTAAATTCTTTTATTAAAACAAGATGGAAACAGCGAGTTATGCTATTAAAGCGTCAAGGTCATAATATCGTTATTGTTTGGTTTTTAATTGTCAAACCGCCTCTCTGCAACAATATTTCACAACGTTCAGCAAGCAGTGTTGCGTGACATAATCAATATATTTTCATGATCTTTACATCACCGTAAAGCTCCAATTAAGCTTTTTCTTTTGAGTATAATTTGAAGATTTTGCGCTAAATATATTACGCGGAACACTTGAATGAAAAAGGAATATATTAAAAAACAAATACCGTCGACTTGCGTAACAATACCAACAATTTATAGGTACACGTTTCGTCTCCTATAAATTGCTACCCTGGGACACCTGAGAGAGTACCTCAACCAGGCAACCAAGATTATCCGCTTGGAATGTCATCAACACTTCAATCGTGAAGGAAGAAGCGAGCCTTTGGTTGCTGGTAGCTAGTCGGGTGTTCCTAGCTGCACTGATGATGTCTCCCGCATAGGAGACGAAACGTCTACCTATAAATTGTTGGTATTGTTACGCAAGTCGGAGGTATTTGTTTTTTAATCATGATTCCCGGCTTTTGGAACATTTTTGCATTCATTCGTACTGTGTACGGCATTGCTACCCTGGGACACCTGAGAGAGTACCTCAACCAGGCAACCAAGATTATCCGCTTGGAATGTCATCAACACTTCAATCGTGAAGGAAGAAGCGAGCCTTTGGTTGCTGGTAGCTAGTCGGGTGTTCCTAGCTGCACTGACGATGTCTCCCGCATAGGAGACGAAACGTCTACCTATAAATTGTTGGTATTGTTACGCAAGTCGGAGGTATTTGTTTTTTAATCATGATTCCCGGCTTTTGGAACATTTTTGCATTTATTCGTACTGTGTACGGCATTGCTACCCTGGGACACCTGAGAGAGTACCTCAACCAGGCAACCAAGATTATCCGCTTGGAATGTCATCAGCACTTCAATCGTGAAGGAAGAAGCGAGCCTTTGGTTGCTGGTAGCTAGTCGGGTGTTCCTAGCTGCACTGATGATGTCTCCCGCATAGGAGACGAAACGTCTACCTATAAATTGTTGGTATTGTTACGCAAGTCGGAGGTATTTGTTTTTTAATCATGATTCCCGGCTTTTGGAACATTTTTGCATTTATTCGTACTGTGTACGGCATTGCTACCCTGGGACACCTGAGAGAGTACCTCAACCAGGCAACCAAGATTATCCGCTTGGAATGTCATCAGCACTTCAATCGTGAAGGAAGAAGCGAGCCTTTGGTTGCTGGTAGCTAGTCGGGTGTTCCTAGCTGCACTGACGATGTCTCCCGCATAGGAGACGAAACGTCTACCTATAAATTGTTGGTATTGTTACGCAAGTCGGAGGTATTTGTTTTTTAATCATGATTCCCGGCTTTTGGAACATTTTTGCATTTATTCGTACTGTGTACGGCATTGCTACCCTGGGACACCTGAGAGAGTACCTCAACCAGGCAACCAAGATTATCCGCTTGGAATGTCATCAGCACTTCAATCGTGAAGGAAGAAGCGAGCCTTTGGTTGCTGGTAGCTAGTCGGGTGTTCCTAGCTGCACTGACGATGTCTCCCGCATAGGAGACGAAACGTCTACCTATAAATTGTTGGTATTGTTACGCAAGTCGGAGGTATTTGTTTTTTAATCATGATTCCCGGCTTTTGGAACATTTTTGCATTTATTCGTACTGTGTACGGCATTGCTACCCTGGGACACCTGAGAGAGTACCTCAACCAGGCAACCAAGATTATCCGCTTGGAATGTCATCAGCACTTCAATCGTGAAGGAAGAAGCGAGCCTTTGGTTGCTGGTAGCTAGTCGGGTGTTCCTAGCTGCACTGACGATGTCTCCCGCATAGGAGACGAAACGTCTACCTATAAATTGTTGGTATTGTTACGCAAGTCGGAGGTATTTGTTTTTTAATCATGATTCCCGGCTTTTGGAACATTTTTGCATTTATTCGTACTGTGTACGGCATTGCTACCCTGGGACACCTGAGAGAGTACCTCAACCAGGCAACCAAGATTATCCGCTTGGAATGTCATCAGCACTTCAATCGTGAAGGAAGAAGCGAGCCTTTGGTTGCTGGTAGCTAGTCGGGTGTTCCTAGCTGCACTGATGATGTCTAACGCATAGGAGACGAAACATCTACCTATAAATTGTTTGTTTTGTTACGCAAGTCGGAGGTATTTGTTTTTTAATCACGATTCCCGGCTTTTGGAACATTTTTGCAACGAATATATAGAAAAACGCAAGTTTGAAGTTGATTTTCTAAAAAAAAAGACTCCTCTTTTTTCTTTGATTTTTATTCACAGTTAGGTAATATAGTAGTTTGTCAGTAACTACCAACAGAAATTGCAATATATTGTTTGTATGGCCGCTATTAGGACTCGAATCTCGTGCTATCAGAGTTCTGAACGGGACTTCGCATAGACGCTCAGCTAAGCTGAATTTTGACCTATGTAAGTTTTTCTATTTGATGTTATTAATCACCTCAATATCTGAGCGTAAAAGCCACTGAAGCAGCGATATTTATCCTAAAAATATTTATTTAATTGGCTCTGGCGTTATTTGCAATGTGTGTGAGCTTTGCCCTATGCATTGACGGAGAAGATGCATAACATCTAGACTCCCGGACAAACTTAAGACAATAGGAAAAAGTCTAAGTAACCCGGCATGAATCACTGAAAATGGAAATCAAACCTAAACACACGACTAACACATTTGAAGCCTTAAAGGCTACGAACTGCTCGTTATTTTACGAACGATTCCGCATGTGCACAAAAGAAACCGTACTTCCTAAGCGTTAATACTAAATCGTACATATGTATATGCACTAAAAATATCTTTGGCATAAGAAAATATGACAATTACATATCAAGTTCGGTATTTCAAACTCATAGCCGAAAGCAAAAGGCCCCAGAGGAATCCTCTAGCGGTCTGCATTCCCGAATCGGGAAGAAGGAAGCGCTGTGCCCGCGCTTGTGAATACGGACTTCTAAACTTATTTTAAGTGCACTACTCCAAATTTTAATATTGTTTATGGTTGGATATTGAGATAACTGCTAACGATAAATACAAAACCTTACATCGGCCAAAATTCTGCTCAGCAGAGCGCCTGTGCGAAGTCCCGTTCAAAACGCTCATAGTACAATATTCGAGTCTTTATAGCGGCCATACAAGCAATATATTACAATTTTTGTTGGTAGTTCTTGATAGACTACTATATTACCTAACTTTGAATAAAAAATAAAGAAATAAAAGATGGGTTTTTTTAGAAAATCGATTCCAAACTTGCTAGTTTTTCAAAATATTTGTTTTTCAGGCACGTGTTGCGCATTATACATTTAACGCCAAATATTCGCATTATACACAAAAGAAAAAGCGTAATTGCAGCTTTACGGTGATGTAAAGATCATAAGCATATGTTGATTAGGTCACACAGCACAGCTTGCTGAACTTCGTCAAATATCGTCACTGACAGGCGGTTTGACAATTAAAACAAAAACATTAAGAACCTTAGGACCTAGACGCTTAATTAGCATAACAAAGCAAATCTCGAGAGTGTTCACGAAAAGTTATTTTGATGTAGTGTAAAACGTGGGGAAAAGGGATGGAGTGAAATATTACACCCCCGATAAGATGGAAAAACGTGTTTCCAACCTTGGCTGCTTCAACAGTCCACAACTTGCGAACAAAAAATCTGGCGTACTCGCCGTTTGCGTCTTCCTTTGTTATCGGAATTGCCCGAGAACCTGTATTTTCTTGAAAAAAATTAAAACATTCAACCCAAAATTTGTGCCTGAGTTGAGGTGAAATCACCCCTATGTATATGTGTGTGTGTGTGTGTGTGTGTGTGTGTGTGTGTCTGTGTGTGTGTGTCTGTGTGTGCGCATTCTTTTATTTTGGTGGAAGGTAGGCCAAAGAGGAGGAGGAGGGTACGGTGATTGTCCCATGATGCAACGCACTCGGTGTTTGTTTCAACGAGAAACGTTTTGGCTCGTCGCTCCGGATTTCGTGAAGCCACAACTCGTGAAGCAGTGGCCGGTGACGACACATGACGTCACAGGTTTCACGCTAAATTTAGCTGTCAAACTGTTGCCACGTGACCTCAACACCTATTCAGTTTCTCCGCTAAATTTAGCCGGACATTGACGTCACATGACTTAGTGTCGGGTCGCCTATGAACAAAATTAGTTTCCCCCCTAGATTTAGCGGGAAAATGTACATCACGTGACCTCACCGCTAATTCTATTTCCCGCTAAACTTAGCGGGGAAACTGAATTGGTGTGGAGGTCATGTGATTGCAGTTTTCCCGCTAAACTTAGCGGGGAAACTGAATTGGTGTGGAGGTCATGTGATTTCAGTTTTCCCGCTAAACTTAGCGGGGAAACTGAATGTGCACTGTTGCATTTTGGGACATCACAGACCTACAAACCAATTTAGTTTCTTCGCTAAATTAAGCGGGGAATTGAATACGTGGAAGCGGGAGCCTAAGAGCTCTGCTCTAAAAGTAACTAAGTAGAAGTAACTCGTTACTAGTAACGCGTCACATACATGTGACGTGTTACTCCGCCGGTGCTCGATCGCCGACGGCGATCGAGCACCGGCGGAGGCAGTTGATCTGACATACCGGGTTCGGCTTTGGCTAGCAGACGGCGTCCGTAACATGGCGTCAGCTGTTGCTGGCTTCACGCGGCGGTACCGTGCGTGCTTCCATTCATTCGGCGTTCGTTGTCATGGTGACGGCGAGGAACGCAGACGAACTTTATGTTGCGGAAGAACGCCGCGGCGCAGCGATACCAGGTGCGTTCTTATGCCCTTCCCGCATGCTTTTCAATGGGCGGAAGGCGAACAAAAAGAGTTCGAAATAAGGACTTAACGCAGAAGGCTGCATTTCTCCAACGCCTCATAATTTGACGAGCCTTACACGAAAAGCATGTTTTTTTGGCCATCCCACGTCCTGTTTTTTTTTATCCGTAACATGGGTCTAAAGTATCAAACTGCCCACAAATTAAATCGTTAATGCATACGAAGTGGCCTTTAGTTATTGTTACTTTCGTATTAATGCATCGGGGAATAATTGTTTTATTAGAATCTTTTAGATTTTTATTTTAATTTGCATTAATTATTGGACATCGAGGCGTTCATTGCAATAAACATTTAAGGTCGTTTTATTATATCAAAACAAACAAATAAACGGCATGATTTCCCGATCGAAAATTTTGAACACAATTAGAAAATCGCATGCATCTGCGCAATCGACAAGTGATAAACATTGAATGCACTCTATAAAAGCCTGTACTCAAGTTCGATAATAAAACCGAAATGTTCTATTGAGACACACGTTTGACCAGTAACACATAAAATAAAAACCACATTAAAACGTTAGCTCAAACACAGTTTAGTTTCACACTAGCAACAGGGAAGAAAATGATCGGTGCTCTTAGTGGAATAATATTGCCGCGCGCGCAGCTGGTCAAGTAGGCAGCGCGCGCGTGGCCTAACGGTTATCGTACCTGCCTCGCACGCGAAAAGCCAGGGTTCGATTCCTGGGAGCGACGTGTCTTTTGTTTATCACTGCATTTAGTGTTCTGGCAAATTCGAGAATCCTGGTGCTTGTTCGAGGTGCGACTGTTCTACGCGTCGAACACTCTGCGCCGATTATTCCAGAAGCTCACATAAGGGGCTGCGCGGAGCGAGCCAGAGTCAGTTTTCGCCCCAGTGTTCGACTTTGCTGTCACGCCGACCTTGACGCTCGCGACGCTCTGCTCTCTTCTGTTCCATTTTTATTTTCGGCCACAAGTTCGCCCAATTAAACGTTCAGTTTAGTTCAGTTTTCTTTGCCTCATCACTTGTCATTCGTGACATTTTGATGGAGGTGCGGGGTACCGCATGTCCGTGCAGCGCACCCCTCCAAGTTCCCAAAGTGCAAGTCCAATCGCAAGCTCCGGAGGACCCGACGAAGACCAAATCGGGACCCGATCAAGTCGCCGTACCCAAGGTCTACACCCGGAATACGTACTTCTGCCACCCAGGACCAGGCAGCCAACGAGGCCGACGATGGACGACCAGCAATCGCAGACCTCGACCGCCGCCGCCGTCGTCTACCTGCCCGTTGCCCAGCGAACCCCGACGACCTTCCATGGCGAGACCCACGAAGACGTGGAGGACTGGCTTCTGCACTACGAACGTGTAACACGCCATAATGGATAGACCACTGAGCAGCGCCTCCAATACCTCTACTTCTCCTTGGAGGGTACCGCGAGGCAGTGGTTCGAGAACCACGAGGCGTCGCTTACGTCGTGGGACACCTGTATCGCCGGCCTGAAGGGGACATTCACGAACCAAACACGATGACAGCGAGCGGAATACCTTCTGCAAGTACGAACTCAAGGGCCCAACGAAACGGTCACCAGCTTCGTTGAAGACGTCCTCCGCCTGAGCAGCCGCGCCGACCCTCAGTCCACCGAGCAGAAGAAGCTGCGCGTCCTGATGAGAGGAGTGAGGAGTGACATCTTCGGCGGTCTTGTTCGCAACCCCCCATCTACCGTCGAAGACTTCGTCACGGAGGCTACGAACATAGAACGTGCCCTCCTCGCATGAGCCAGCCACTACCATCGGCACTCGAGCGTCGCTGCTGCTTCTGAATCGGGCTATGACATCAGCCCTATAGCATCCCCGGCCTTCGCGACATCATCCGCGATATCGTCCGGGAGGAGCTCAAGAAACTTCTGCCGACTGCTGAACGCCCGGCCGCAATCTCCATTAGAGCACTGCACGGGCCCGGGCCAGCCCGAAAGCCCGAGCCCGGCCCGGCCCGCGGGCCGGGCTCGGGCCGGGTAGCACGTATTTTCTCGGGCCCGGGCCGGGCTCGGGCTTGAACAAAAACGTTTTCGGGCCGCACCGGCCCGGGCCGGCCCGGGCCGTGCCTCGGCAGTCAGTCTTTTGTCGTAAAATCTAAATTGTTGATAGCAAAACGTTTGCTCATTAATCTTTTAGGTTAATTAAAAACAAGAAAAGCGAAGGGAAAAGTCACTACAGTGTCCTTAGAAAAAATAACAAAAAGGAGTCTCGCAGTTAGAAAGCCTCCAAAAAAACGAGGGCACTCCGGTCGGAGGGCTTGAAATGATTGTCGTTTTTCTTTGCTTTTAAACTAAAAAAAGAAGAAAAAACGTGACCTCGACATTTTACTTTTTGCGGGGGCCTTACTATGCCACCAAAGATAAGCTAACGTACCCTAGATAATTTTTTTCTTCATGGAGCCTTTTGACGATGTACTAGCGAGATTGTGATTCTCTTCTTTTCTTCTAGGATCTTTCCAGGTTCGAAATGACCAATAGAATCGACCTACGTCCTGCCGTGTTACCAACCGTCCAATCAAAAATGGACGTCCGTGCCCGATATAATTTTATCAGGCCCGGGCCGGGCCCGGGCCGTGTATCCACCGGGCCGGGTCGGGCCGGGCCTAGAAATTAAAAATTCTGTCGGGCTCGGGCCGGGCCCGGGCCGTGTCTCTACCGGGCCGGGTCGGGCCGGGCCTAGAAATTCCGGCCCGTGCAGTGCTCTAATCTCCATTGCCGAGGTTGTCCGAGACGAGGTTCAGCGAGCGTTCCTACCAGATGCCCCTGCCACCGTGGCCACACCCGAAGAACCGACGCTGACCTACGCCGCAGCTACCCGACGACCCCGACGTGAACCTCCAGCACCGCAGTTTTCCCGACGCCAGGAAGATCGGGCGCACGCCCACCCAGAACAAGCAGCGCCACGAAAGACCGACGTGTGGAGGACGGCCGTTCGACGCCCGTTGTGCTATCACTGCGGTGAAGCCGGCCACATTTACCGTCGATGCCCCTACAGACAACTGGGGCTGCGCGGGTTCCACCCGAACGACCCGTGCCCAAGGTACGACGAACGCCCTCGCGACATCGAGGAGTACCTCCGACGTTCGCCCTTCCCAGTGTCGTCTCTCCGCCGTGAAGCCCGTTCTCCATCGCCACGACGTTCAGCGTCCCCAGCGCCCCGACACCGCCGAGAGAGTCTGTCTCCCCTGCGTCGCCGGGAAAACTAAGTGCGGCAACGCCTGGAGGTGACGTTGCCGAAAACGACGGAAACAAACAGCCCCCAAGAACGCCGGAGCGCTCCCACTCTCCTGTCGCCCCGCATCGCACCGACGCGCCTGCAACGGTGTCCAACAACCTAAACGTTGCTATCGACGGCATCGACGCATCGGCACTCGTGGACACCGGAGCAGACTACTCAGTCTTGAGTGGGAGGCTCTCTCGCCGCCTTCGGAAAGTTACGACGTCGTGGGACGGAGCGCAGATACGAACCGCCGGCGGACATCTCATCACACCTGTTGGCAGGTGCACCGCTCGCGTTGAGATCCACGGTGAAACCTGCCCTGTGAAGTTCGTCGTTCTGCAAGACTGTTCGAGGGACGTCATTCTCGGAATGGACTTCTTGTGTGAATACGGCGCCGTCATCGGCCTTGGTGAGAACAGATTGACGCTGCGCAAGCCTGTTCTGCCTTCAGAGAAACCCCAAACAACGTCAGCCGCCGTCCGAGTCCCTGCCGACCACGTGAACCTGCCGCCGCGATCAAGTGTTGTCGTACCCGTCGTGACCGATGCAGCTACCTGCGGCGAAGTTGTTCTGGAAGGCAACCTCCAGTTGCTTCTAGGAAGAGGGATAGGCGTCGCACGAGGAGTAGCTGAACTTCAAGATGGCCGCACTGTGGTCCTCGTGACGAACTTCCAGAACGGTGACGTGCCACCGGAACGGGGGCACGTCACCGTTGAACAGACAATGACGCAAACCCGTCTATTCATTCAGTTGCTCCTGGGACTGGTACGTACTTCAACCGCCGAGGCAGGCCCGTTCGTCCTCGGCAACTACGAGTACGGCACCTACTTCCCGGCGGATGACTTGGCACCCGTGCCGATACCGTCGCCGACGCTGGAACTAGACGTAACCACACTCTTCATCTGGCAACCTGGAACGCTCCCCTGCGGGTGTCTACAAAAGGACCTTTCATCGACGAGCCAGTTGGGGCACGTCACCGTTGAACAGACAATGACGCAAACCCGTCTATTCATTCAGGTTCGTTACCTTGGCAATGTTCAGTGCTTTCGTAGTGATGACCCTTGCTTGTTTTTGGTGTCGTGCCCCAACGACGACGTGCGCTCTTGCTTGAAGTGGTTGTGCCGCTATAGTATTGAAGTTTGCTACGTTGCATCACTGTCTCAACTGCTTTTGGAAGTGTCGGGCGACGTCGAATCAAACCCTGGTCCCCTTACAGATAGCCAGCAAATAGCGAACATTCTAGCCGTTGTTCAACAAATTGAGGCGTCTCAAAGTAACATGCTGGCTAAAATCAGTGCTATAGAAAGTGAGCAAAAGAGTACGTGTGCATCAGTGGGCCAACTCTCCGCTAGATTAACCGCAGTCGAAGCAGAGTTGGCTGCTTCACACGCCGTAGCTGATCCCATCTCCCCGAACAGTATATCCATTCAGCTGGATAATGTTCGAAAACAATGTGAAGACCAGATAAAGAGACTTAGACGATCTACCTTGCTGTTTTTTGGCTGTCCTGACTCGCCATCCGAAACTTGGCTTCAATCTGAGGAAAAGATAATTGCTTTCTGCTCTGAAAAATTGGGCCTGCACTTGGACGCCACTAATCTTGAGCGGTCGCACCGTCTAGGTCACTTTCAGGAGGGCAAAAATAGACCAATCATTGTCAAATTTGCTCGTTTCAAGGACAAGGAAAGTACTTTGGCTTGTGGGTTCAAGTTAAAAGGTACTGCATTTTCTATCAGAGAGGACTTCTCCACTTCAATACGGCTGACTCGAAGCAGACTTTTTGCGTATGGGAAAAGCCTAAACGTCCCCTTCAGGATACGTTTTGACAAATTGATCCTTGGAAACAAGCGCTACTGCTATAGCGAGGAGTCCCAATCTGTTGTCGAGCTTAACGTCCCCGAGCATAAGGAGCCAAACGCGTAGCAAACAATAAAAACAAAGTCCATTAGTTGTCGCTTTGAACCTCGCGATAAAAACAGACTTTATTCGGTCTTATTTACTAACATACGAAGTATCACCCCGAAACGCGACGAACTTCATGGCATCATGGAAGATAGCGCGTCGGATATCGTTATCTTAACAGAAACGTGGCTTAACTCTAGCATTCATAACAGCGAAATCTTCTGTTCTCATGCTGATTGGAATATATTTCGTCATGACAGAGAGACTCGAAGAGGGGGTGATGTGCTTATCGCTATAAAAAAGAATATCCCTTGCTTTGATGTCAGACTTTTAGATTGCAACATTGAAATGTCTGCTCTATGTCTTAGCACCCCTTCCAACAAGATTATTCTTGCTGTTTGTTACAGACCACCTGACTGTGACTCACTGTTTGCTGTCAATCTGTCCTCTATTTTAGTTGATATTAAAACCCGCTTTCCCAAAGCCGATCTGTTGCTTTTTGATGACTTTAATTTCCCACAGATTAATTGGGTCAGTTTGTCATCTGAAGGGTCACGCACTTCTGTAGATTTCCTTGAGGTGTGTCTAACATTCAATTTCACGCAGGTAGTTAACGAGCCCACACGATCATCTAACATTCTTGATCTCGTCCTAACTACATCGCCTGATATCGTGAAGTCAATCCAACTCTCTGAAGGTCTCAGTGATCATAAAATCCTACACGTTGCCCTGTCACTGCCTGTTGTTGTGAAGAGCCCAGTTTGCAAAATTATTCACGATTACAATAAAGCTAACTATGAAGCAATCAACAACGAGTTATTAACTTTCTATGGCACATTTAAAGCCGAATTTTTCTTAAGATCTGTTGAAGAAAACTGGGTTCTTTATAAGAAAAAGATAGTTGACCTGGTGCATCTGTATGTCCCTACCATACGAATTCATACCGACTCATCCAAACCATGGTATAATAAAACGCTAAGGTCATTATCTAGCAAGAAAAAGCGACTTTTTGCAAGGGCAAAGCGATCTAATTCATCTCGTGCTTGGGACTCTTACTACGATGCACTTAGAAACTATACGAAGAACCTTAGATTATCGAAAACAAAATTTTTCTCTCAAGATTTACCAACAATATTGCGTAACAACCCCACGAAATTCTGGAAGCTAATGTCGCCCAAAAGCAGTCCCGCGACTATCAACCTGGTACACCATAACGGTGAACCTGTTGAAGAGAGTGAATGCCCTAAAGTGTTCAATGAATAATTTTCTTCCATATTTACAAATGAAAGTCCATGTAATATTCCCATCGTTCCTGTGGAAGGTTATGATTCCATGACACCAATTTCTGTTAACGAAATTGGCATTAATAATCTAATTGCTAAACTCAAGCTTTCATCCTCAGGTGGCCCTGACAATGTCAATGCGAAAATCCTTAAAAATACTGCTGCAATTTCGAGCAAATTTCTCTGCCTCATCTTCAACCAATCACTTTCTGAAAGCTTCCTTCCTTCCGATTGGAAGGTCGGTAGGGTAGTTCCCATCTACAAGGAAGGAACTCGGTCTTCCGTCTCGAATTATCGCCCCATCTCTTTAACATGCATATCATCTAAACTTCTCGAACATATCTTATACTCTCACATAATGACTCATCTGTCCTCAAACAGTTTTCTTTTTAGACAACAGCATGGCTTCCGCAAGGGCTACTCTTGCGAGACTCAGTTGTGCGAATTTGTTCATGAGTTACATACTTACCTTAACTCTCATGTACAGACAGATGCCATATTTTTGGACTTTTCAAAAGCCTTCGATCGTGTTCCGCATCGCCGTCTTTTTTTCAAGTTATCGTCCCTGCATTTAGACCCCTTAGTACTCTCCTGGATTAGAAACTTTCTCTCATCTCGTGTTCAATACACAGCCATTAACGATCAAGAATCAAGTCTAACGAGCGTTACGTAAGGCGTTCCGCAAGGCTCCGTCCTCGGCCCTCTGCTCTTCTTAATATTCATTAACGATCTTCCATGTAACATTTCCTCTAAAATACGGCTTTTTGCCAAATGATTGTGTCATATATAACAAGATCTCATCGGGTAACGACAGCCACCAGCTTCAGAATGATCTTAAGGAGGTTAGCCACTGGTGTGGTAAATGGTTGATGACGCTCAATAAAGTTAAGTGCAAACTAGTTCAATTCACTAGAAAACAGTCCTTGTTAACATATCAATATTCCATTGACAGCGATGTGATTGAAGCTGTTCCCACGTACAAATATCTCGGTATCAGACTAACATCCTCCCTCACTTGGAAAACTCATATTGAAGCCATCTCTGCAGAAGCATCCAGGACCCTCGGATTCATGAGACGAAACCTAAGAGATGCACCCCCACATGTCCGGAAACTAGCCTACGAAACGTATATTCGCCCTAAATTAGAGTATGCCGCTGCACTTTGGAACCCCCATCAAGCATACCTTATCAATACATTAGAAGCAGTGCAAAACCGAGCCGCTCGTTTCATCCTATCATCATACGATCATTTCACCAGTGTGTCTTCTTTGAAAAATCAACTCGGACTGACGCCTCTGCTCCTACGAAGGAAAGTATCTCGACTCTGCCTCCTTCACAAAATTTACTACCACTGCCCAGACCTCAGGGACTCCTTATTATCACCCCCAGAAAGAATGTCGTCTCGTCTAAATAACTCCTGTGCTATCAAACGAATTTCTGGTAAGTCCAAAGCTTTTAACAAATCCCTTCTTCCGCTCACCATATCCGAATGGAATCAGTTGCCATCATCGATAGTCACCATTAGCGACGCGACAGCGTTCGTGAATACGCTTCAAGCCCATGTTTTGTGAGTGTTCTTTTGTTTTCATAATGTATAACTTCAACTCCAATTTTTCCTGACTGCATATATTGTATTTTATTGCGTTTATATGTTCATTTATTGTGTCGTACTGCCCCCCCCCTTATGTAATGCCCTGACTGGGCCTTTAAGGTGGAAATAAATGAAATAAATGAAACACCTCACAAAAGGTGCAGCCGTTGGCCAAGTCGAGGAACTCCGAAACTCCACCGAAATCGCCGCCATTACTGACGAATCCTCGCCACCTCAGCAAGACAGTACGTCGCCAGCGCAGCTCGACATCAACCCTAAGCTTCCGGACCCGAGACGACGGCAGCTGATTAACCTCCTCAACGAATACCGTGACTGCTTTGCGACGTCGTCGAAGGTGCGCCAAACAGCCGTTGCGAAGCACCGCATCGTTACCGAGGACGACGCGCGTCCTGTGCATCGATCACCGTACAGAGTCTCTGTTAAAGAAAGGGAGGTGATCCAGGATCAAGTTCAAGAGATGCTGGACGACGACATAATCCAGCCATCAAGCAGTCCGTGGGCGTCTCCAGTCGTACTGGTTAAGAAGAAGGGCGGAACGCTTAGGTTCTGCGTTGACTACCGACAACTGAATGCGGTGACGAAGAAAGACGTCTATCCACTCCCCCGTATCGACGACACTTTAGACCGGCTGCGCCACTCCCGATACTTTTCATCGATGGACCTGAAGAGCGGCTACTGGCAGATCGAGGTCGACGAACGGGACCGAGAGAAGACAGCTTTCCTCACGCCGGATGAACTGTACGAGTTCAAGGTGATGCCCTTCGGACTGTGCACGGCGGCAGCAACGTTCCAGCGTGTAATGGACACCGTACTGGCAGGACTGAAGTGGAAGAGCTGTCTCGTCTACCTCGACGAAGTCGTAGTATTTTCCGGCGACTTCGACGAGCACTTGCGACGACTCCGAGCTGTTCTCCAAGCCATACGGACCGCCGGACTCACCCTGAAGCCGTCAAAGTGTCGGTTCGCCTATGACGAACTGAAGTTCCTAGGTCACGTAGTTAGTAACGAAGGCGTTCGCCCCGACCCAGAGAAGACTCGCGCCGTCGCAGCATTTCCAGCGCCGAGAGACAAGAAGGCCGTGCGAAGGTTCCTTGGACTATGCGCCTACTATCGGCGCTTCGTTCGGGATTTCGCAAGGATTTCCGCACCGCTAACAAACCTCAAAAAGGACTCCGAGAAGTTCGAATGGGCCGAAGAGCAGCAGCAGGCATTCGACGAACTGAAGCGACGACTGCAGACTCATCCTGTTCTTGGACATTTTGATCAGGATGCGGAAACCGAAATTCTCACGGACGCAAGTAACGCTGGACTTGGCGCGGTACTGGTTCAAGTGCAAGAAGGCACCGAACGAGTCATCGCCTACGCGAGTCGGACACTGTCCAAGGCGGAGAAAAATTACTCCACGACTGAGAAAGAATGCCTTGCGGTCGTCTGGGCAATCACGAAGTTTCGTCCGTACTTGTACGGGAGCCCGTTCCGAGTAGTCAACGACCATCACTCGCTCTGCTGGCTTGCGAACCTCAAGGACCCGTCAAGACGCCTCGCTCGATGGAGTCTCCGACTACCGGAGTTCAACATGACTGTGGTCTACAAGTCAGGCCGCAAGCACAGCGACGCCGACTGCCTCTCCAGAGCCCCTGTCGAAACGCCTTCCGGCAGCAGCGACGACGATGACGACGAGTGATTCCTAGGCGCAGTGAATACCGACGACATGGCACGACGTCAACGAGACGATCCTGAGTTGCGCGTGCTAATCGAGCACCTCGAAGGACGAGGGGGGACTGTCCCCCGCGTCCTCTCGAGAGCCCTGCCAACCTTCTTCCTCCGACAAGGTGTGCTTTACAGAGAGAACTTCGGGGAGAACAACACACCGTGGTTGCTGGTAATCCTGACCGACCTTCGGGAGGAGATCTTTCAAGCATGTCACAACGACCCGACGTCCGGACACCTCGGTTACAGCCGAACACTGGCCCGTATTCGCGAAAAGTATTATTGGCCAAAGCTCCCCAAGGCCGTCCACCTCTACACCCGATCGTGCCACGAGTGCCAGCGACGTAAGAAACCGCCGGCGAAGCCGGCAGGTCTCCTGCAGCCGATTGCTCCCCCTACCGCACCGTTCCAGCAGATCGGAATGGATCTACTTAGCCCTTTCCCTCCGTCAACGTCGGGAAAACGCTGGATAATCGTCGCCACTGATTATCTCACGCGGTACGCCGAAACGAAAGCCCTTCCTTCAGGGACTGCTGTGAAAGTCGCCAAGTTTTTCATCGAGTCAATCGTCCTCCGGCACGGCGCTCCGGAAGTTTTGATTACAGATCGCGGATCATCGTTCATGGCACAGATGACCCAAGAAATCCTCCGGCTCAGTCACACCAGCCATCGCCGTACCACTGCGTACCACCCGCAGACCAACGGGCTGACGGAGCGACTCAACAAGACAATCGCCGACATGATTTCTATGTACGTCTACGTAGAGCACAAGACGTGGGACGAGGTGTTGCCCTACGTCACGTTCGCCTAAAATACGGATGTTCAAGAGACCACTGGATTCACTCCTTTCCAGCTGGTACACGGTCGGAAGGTAAAGACCATGCTGGACGCCATGCTGCCCCATGAGCCATCTGACAATGAGAGCGACGACGCCCAGGCGGTTGCTCAACGGGCCGAGAAAGTCCGCCAAGTCGCCCGACTCATGATTCAAGACCAGCAACGCGTCGACGCGGGCCGCTACAACCTTCGTCGCAGGGACGTCCGCTTCCAGCCCGGAGACAGGGTGTGGGTGTGGACGCTCATCCGTCGCCGCGGCCTCAGTGAGAAACTGCTGAAACGGTACTTTGGACCGTACAAGGTACTTCGCCGCCTCGGGGAGCTGAACTACGAGGTGATGCCTGACGGAACACGAACATCGTCACGCCGCCCATCACGACCTGAGGTCGTCCACGTCGTTTGCCTGAAGCCGTACTACGCTCGATAGGACTGTGGACCTTATGTGCTCCAAAGGACTCTTTAGTTTATCGTTCTTTTTTTTATTTTGTTTCGTTTTGTGTTGCATCGGGGCGATGCACTTTTTTAACGGGGGGAGTAATGCCGCGCGCGCAGCTGGTCAAGTAGGCAGCGCGCGCGTGGCCTAATGGTTATCGTACCTGCCTCCACGCGAAAAGCAAGGGTTCGATTCCTGGGAGCGACGTGTCTTTTGTTTATCACTGCATTTAGTGTTCTGGCAAATTCGAGAATCCTGGTGCTTGTTCGAGGTGCGAATGTTCTACGCGTCGAAATTTCTGCGCCGATTATTCCAGAAGTTCACGCGTGTACATAAGGGGCTTCGCGGAGCGAGCCAGAGTCAGTTTTCGCCCCAGCGTTCGACTTTACTGTCACGCCGACCTCGACGCTCGCGACGCTCTGTTCTCTTCTGTTCCATTTTTATTTTCAGGCACAAGTTCACCCAATTAAACGTTCAGTTTAGTTCAGTTTTCTTTGCCTCATCACTTGTCATTCGTGACAGTATTTCATCTACCACCCCGTGTTAATTGTGTCTTTTAGTAATATAATAAAGATCCGCATCATCAACATTTGAAAGATTTCAAGCAAAAATATGTAAAATATAGGCGGAAATATATAATAATAATATTAATATTAATTTTAATAATAATAATAATAATAATAATAATAATAATAATAATAATAATAATAATAATAATAATAATAATAGTATAATTTATTTTAGTGGTCCCAAAAACAAGCCGAAGGTCTTATCCTTGGTGCTCGCAGAACGAGTAAACGACAAATTAGAACAAAACAAATAAAACACACATCACAGATAGGCAGCGATCGCTTGTAATTGCTTTTGGTAAACAGTAAAGTCACTGAATATTTCAATACCCGGATCGTCAACGCGATTCAACAGTGATAGCACACTTGACAAGGGTGAGATCGGCATATGGTATTGACATGAAGAGTACGGTGATTCCTGGTCAAACGGGAGGGAACATGATATTAACATTAGATTAAAGCGCATTATTATCTATAATTCCATTTAATATCTTGTGCAAAAGCCAATCGTCACGTTCTTTTCTTCTGTCAGACATTGGCCTCAGCAAAAAAATTATCTAGAAAAACGTGGTTATCAAAATAAAAGCGGCACTGAAGATAGCGGCCGTACACGATGCGAATTAGCGTTTCGGAAAACTTTTCAATTTTTGTTGACTGCGTTTCTGACTAAAAAATTCCAAGATGCGGAACCGAATTCAAGACTTGGCCTAACAAGAGAGCAAAATAAACGAATAATACAGGCAGGCCTAGTCTCTATTCGGTCAAGGTTTAAGCGCTTTCAGTCCCAGCATATTTGTCGAGCTGCCAACAATATAGGGCACATGCGAAATAAAGGTCAGTTCATTACCTATGCTCACGTCAAGGTCTCTTACAACAGAGATACGTTTGGTTGAAGTTTCCTTTAATACGTGATTGTTATATAAAACATTACAACGTCTGCAGAGGGACAAGACAGTTGTTTTGAGAGGGTTCAGTGACAAGCTATTTACTTTACACGACCGAACTATGCGTGACACATCATTCTGTAAAGTTTCGCAGTCGACAGGAGTCTTAACATTCATAAAAAGCTTAATGTCATCTGCAAACAACAGCTCTGTGTTTTCAACAAATGGCGCTAAACCATTTACGAAGATAAGGAACAAAAGGGGGCCGAGAATAGACCCTTGTAAACACCGGAATTGAAAAACAAATGTTCTGAGCGACTTTTATCTACTATTCGAAAACGGTTGGGACGGCATGATAGGTAACTTTGAAGCCATTTGCACAGCTCTGCACAACAACCATATAAAGAAAATTTATGTAACAACAACTCATGGTTCACTTTATGAAACGCTTTTCGCATATTGAAATATATACAATGAATTTTACCTTTGTTCATGCAACAGGGGCACAGAGGTTAAAAAGGCGCACATATTTGCTTCAACTTACCGTCCCGTGAGGGAACCGTGCTGGCAAAATACAAAGTTTTGGCAAAAGTAAATATTAATTCGGTAATGCATAACGCGTTCAATCACCTTAGAAATTCCGGACAACAAAGATATGAGGCGATAGTTATTAGTAACGGAAGCGACACCATCATTGAAAATACGTACAATCCCGCGTTTTTCAATAGCGATGGAAAAAGAGCGGAACTAAAAGAGAGGTTAAAGACGTGCTCAAAAATAGCTAAAAACTTCACCACAATCATTAATTATAAAATATAGAATTGAAGTCAGCCCCAGTAGATAATGTTGTTTTTCGTTTCTTTATAGCTTCCCAGGTAGCACGCCAGAGGAATGCCCAACTTGGGCAAAGGAATGGCAAACATAAGGGCCCGACTTTGGCGCAGTTAGGTTTTTGCACCATGCCACTCATAACTGCCAAAGTACGGTGCCTAACTATAGCCTTAGTGGGGCGATTCTAGGGCATGCCAAAGTTTGGCTCTTCTCTGGTACGCCAGAGGAGTGCCAAAGTTGGTGCCATACTTGAGCCATAACTGCCATAGTAAATCCTAATCTGGGAATTCGGGGCATGCCAAGGTTTGGCGTTTCTCTGGTCCGCCAGAGGAGCGCCATAGTTGGTGCCATACTTCAGCCATAACTGCCAGAGCAACGCCTAATTTCGGTATTTGGGACGTGCCAAAGTTTGCCTTTTCTCTGGTTTTGGCCCAAAGATGCCAGATGAGAGCCGAACTATCAGAAAATGAAGCCTACCTTTGGCACTTGTTTGGCGATTTTGCCCCAAAAATGCCAGATCTCAGCCGAACTACAGGGAAGTAACCCTAACTCTGGCACATTTGCGGCAGTTCTGGCCCAAAGGTGCCAGATGGCTGCCGAACTATAGGAAAGTGAAGCCTAACTTTGGCACTTGTTTGGCGATTTTGGCCCTAAGATGCCAGATGTCAGCCGAACTACAAGCCAATAAGCATAACTCTGGCACATCTGTGGCGATTTTGGCCCAAAGGTGCCAGATGACAGCCGAACTATCGAAAAGTGAAGCCTAACTTTGGCATTTCTTTGGGAAGTTTGGCCCAAAAATGCAAAATATCAGCCGAACTACCGGGCAGTAAGCCTAACTCTGGCATTTCTCAGGCGATTTAGGCCCATATATGCCAGATGACAGCCGAACTACAAGGCAGCGAAGCCTAAATTTGGCACTTGTTTGGCGAATTAGGGCCAAAATACCCAGACTCTTGCCAAGGAAGGTCAGGTTTGGCTCTACTTTGGCTTTTTCTGGCTTTTTAATGCCCTAAACTCCCAGACAAAAGCCAAATTTTGGCCCAGAACTTGGTGCTACCTGGGTTCAGCGATTTTTTCAATATCTGCTCTAATACCAGACAAAAAGTCATGGCAGTTGATTTTAATAATCGTGGGCTTAACGGCTTGTTGAAAGATGGAGCAGCAGTCACTGAAGTAATCGGCAAACAAATCTGCAACCTCTGCAGGAGCGGAAACATAGCTATCATTAAGTGAGCGGTCGCGTAGGCAATTAATTTGGCTACTATCGCGCGTGTGCTGTTTTGTGAACCTCCAAAAATCTTTTGGGCTTCGGTTCAAGCTAGTCTCTATTAGGTCAAGGTTTAAGCGCTTCTCTGTAGCGTTACACCTTTTAGCTAGAGCACGATAAACGCTAAACTGTGTATACCATGAAGTATTGCCAGTTTGTTTAAACAGTCCGTGGGAGCGATTTTGTTTGCGCAAGCAAATTTTTTAATTCTTTGCAAAGCGATTCGGGATAAAGTGAAGCTTTCGAAATTCGCTGAGGTACAAATGTATCAATCGCGCGTTAAAAATCGACGAAAACTTCTCAGTCACTGTTTCCGTGTCAGTTATTGCAACAACTCCGTTACAATCACAACTTTTGAACTATTTGTACGTGCTCAAATAATCGTCTTAGGCATAGTTGTAAGCGCTGAAACTACGGGATATTGGCTTTTTTGTGGAAGGCAGATTATAACCTCGAGTGTTGGGTAAAACTCATCGTTTCTCACCAAGGAATCTATAACAGGGGTCACAAATACGATTAATACATTAGATAAAACAAAGATTAGAACATTTCCAGCGCTATTCTTAATTTGATCAAGGCCACAGTACCTCATGAACGACAGTATTCATGAAGCCTTATTTGATGTTTTAGGGTTGTTTCAATTAGCAAACCTCAGCGGCCAGCCCACTCCTGAGGGATTAAAATCTCCATATATTTGTACTCTGTATTTAAAAAAAAATTATCGAAATGTTCTACAGAAGTTACTTCATCAGAAAGCTATATCTACAAGAAAACTGAAAAAGACACCATTACAGGCCCCGCAGGGGGCACCTGTGAAAGCAGGTGTTTGGTGAGTGGCGTCACCACGGACCCCGAGCCATGCGGGTTCCCCCGCCCACGTTTGGCTGTGCGTGGCTTTCCCGTGTCTGGGGAAAAGGGCATCCTGGTGGTTGAGCCGAGCCCGGGGTAGGTTTGGACCCTTCGGGGCCCCCCGGGTGAGGCAATACATCACTTCGGCCCCCGCTTCTCATAGACGGGAGTCCTGGTAAGGCCCGGCCAGGATGATTCAGTCTAGTCGCCTTTTCTTCTACTATCCCCTCCAATCTTTCACCTTTACCTTTCCTGTTTCCTTTTCTTCTCTCTCATTTCTCTTACTCCTTTTTCACCCCTCTTTGGCGGCAAGGGCTAACCTTGGGTGGCAATAGACCTCTGTCTTGACCCACACTTGGGTATAGTTTCCCGGCAGCACTGTTAGCGTAACGTCTCCAGCCAAGCCTTTCTTGTTATGATGCGTTACCTAACCCCTTGTTGGGCTCGGTGGTGGGCGGTGCACCGCGGATTCTGAACACTCTTTGCCCTCCTATGGCGCCCCACCCCTCTAAACCCCGTTCAGGGCACGCCCTTAAAAGGCGCTGCCTTGAACACAAAACCATTGACAAAGAACCCGAGATAGAATCCTTTACAAAGTTTTTTGTTGTTCACTCTCTTGATGAACAGAAGTCAGTTGCGAAGATGTCGCCTTTCATTGTAGCCAAAGTTCTAGAGCACCTTGTAGGGTTTTCCTACAAGGCAAAAAAATTGTACTCTGGAGACCTCCTTGTGGAGGTAAACACAAAAAAACAAAGCGAAGCACTCCTCAACCTGACCACCATTGTTGATGTAAAGGTGTCGGTGAGTCCTCATCGCACACTTAACACCATTCGTGGAGTCCTCTCTGAGGACGACTTTTTGGACACCAGTGAAGAAGAACTCCTCGAGGGACTCAAAAGTTCCGGCGATGTCGCTGTTAAACGCATTATGTTTCGGAAAAATGGTGAAGAAATTCCTTCTAAACATGTTATTCTCACCTTTGAAAAAACACACGCTCCTAGAGACCGTCAAGGCAGGATACCTGAACTGCCGCATTCGCCCTTACGTCCCCAACCCCCAGCGGTGCTTCAGTTGCCAACGTTTTGGTCACGGTGCACGCAGCTGCCGAGGGAAGGAGACGTGTGCAAGGTGTGGCAGTCAGGGCCATGTTTCTGACATTTGTGAGGAGGCTGTGGCCCACTGTGTTAATTGCGGTGGACCACACCCTGCTTATTATCGTACCTGTCCCTCGTGGAAACAAGAAAAAGACACCCTTACCATCAAAGTAAAGGAGAACATTTAATATTTGGGAGCCAAAAAAAGATTCTCCTTCGTGTCAAAGGGGAGTTTTGCCGACGTGGTGCGCAGGGGCCCTGCACCACGCTCGGAGTCAAGGGCCACCCAGGCCTCTCCCGAGATCTTGGCGGCCGACTTCAGGGTCCCAGCTCCCCAACAGGGGCAGCAGCAGCTTCCCCCAGTTTCTGGTGGTAGCACGCGTGCTGCTCCCCCATCCAAGGACAGGCCGGCAGCAGCCGCGCCTTCCCCCTCTCCTAGGTCCCCTCCTAGGGAGAGGGAGCGAGTTTCTCGCTCCTGCTCGCTGGAGAGGGCCCCCCTACCGAAGGAGCAGCATGGTACCCATGCAGCTCCTGCGAAAGGAGGTGTCAAAACGAGCTTGGGTGACCCCTTGCCCAGCTCATCCACCACTTCTTCATCCGGTCGTGGCCGGGGTTTTCCCCCGCGCGTTCCAGGCCGGACCAACTCCGTCAAAATCCATCCATCAGACACTTCCCAGGACATGGAGATACCAACTGATGCTGACAGCCAGTCTACTCCTGGGTCCGACCAGGATGGTATGGAATGGGAGACAGCTTCTCGTCAATCTAAAAAGAAGCAACCTGTAGTAGCGCCCAAGTGATGGTTCTGATCGCTGCTGTATTGTGGTCACTTCTTCTACCTAGCTCGAGTTGGCTCTCCATAGTTTTATTTATTTCGCTATCTTTTATCTCTTTATATTTACATATTTACACACTGTTTAATAGATGAAGTTCCATTTTATGCAATGGAACTGTCGCGGTATTTTAAGAAATATTGATGATGTCAATCATATCATGGATGAGCTTCGACCCATCGCTCTTGCCTTGCAAGAAACCCATCTTCACTCTAATTCTTTTAACATTTTAAGACGTCATCAGGTTTTCAGGAAAGACCGTATCGCTTCCACTCTTTCTGGTGGCGTTGCAGTAGTGGTGCAGAGTGGAGTCGCTGCTCCCAAGTTCCACTTCGCACACCTCTGGAGGCTGTTGCAGTGCGTCTCCTCGTGGACATCCTTGTAACAGTTGTCTCTTTATACTTACCACCAAATGTTCCTTTGAATCTTCAAGAGCTGCAGGGACTTGTAGGACAGCTTCCTCATCCTTTTTTAATTTTAGGAGATTTTAATGCTCATCATCCTATGTGGGGTAGTACCCGTCAGGACTCCCGTGGTGGTGTAATTGACCGTCTTTTATTGTCTTCTGGGCTGTGCCTTCTTAACGGGAGAGAGCCAACTTTTTTTATTGCGGCATACAACTCATTCACATCGATTGATCTTTCTATTGCTTCACCTTCATTACTTTCTTGCTTTTCCTGGAAGGTTCTTCATAACCCCTTCGGAAGTGATCACTATCCAGTTATTTTAGAAAGCACCGTTTCATTGCCTAATCTTTTAAAGCGGGTCCCTAGGTGGAAGTTAGACAAGGCTGACTGGACGCTTTTTAATCTTCATTCTACTTTAGATCCTTCAATTCTTTCTTCTATGTCCCCTGAGAACGCTACACTTCATGTCACTGAGCAGATACTAAGGGCTGCTCAGCAGTCCATTCCACAAACATCTGGTAATATACCCAACAAATGCAAACCTTGGTGGAACAAGGAGTGTGCCACGACCCGGACGGACCAAAATAGGGCGTGGGGCAGATTTCGCAGATACCCCACTTCAAGCAACCTTGTTGAGTTCAAGCGACGAAAAGCTAAGGCTCGTTGGACTAGAAAGCAAGCAAAGCGGAAGTCTTGGATGAAGTATCTCTCTTTTCTAACCAGTTTTGTCCCAGCCAAAGAGGCCTGGGACAGATATCGGAAAGTAAATGGAGATTATAGGTGCTTTGTTATTCCAACGTTTAACGCTCCTTCTTCATCACTAAAAGACATTGGTAATATACTCAGGGAACACTTTTATAATTCATCTAGTTCGGCCAACTAGAGTGCTAACTTTGTACAGTTGAAAGCTCGTGTGGAGCGACAAAAGCTTGTCATGTCGGGAGGAAATTCAGCATCTTATAACCAACCTTTCACGCGATGCGAGCTTGAGATGGCCCTTAATGTAACTAAGCTCTCTGCCCCCGGGCCCGATAGAATTCACTATGAGATGCTCCACCACCTTTCTTCGGAATCCCTTGACAAGCTTCTCCTCTTTTTCAATCTTTTGTGGGAAAAAGCATATTTCCCTCAGGCTTGGAAACATGCACATATCATCCCCCTTCTAAAACCTAATAAAGACCCCTCACAGCCATCGAGTTATCGCCCAATTACACTGACGAGCTGCCTCGGGAAAACGTTTGAAAGGCTTATAAACAGGCGACTGGTATACATGTTAGAAAGCCAGAGGGTTTTTGATAATAATCAGTGTGGGTTCCGCCAAGGTCGATCTACCCTTGACCACTTAGTTCGCCTAGAAACTGTGATACGCGAAGCATTTGTAAACAGGCAGCACTGTGTTGCAGTTTTTTTCGACTTAGAAAGGGCATATGACACAGCGTGGAGGTATGGGATTCTCCGCAACCTGTATGCTTGTAATATCCGTGGCCGTATGCTTCGATGCATAAAGGAATATCTGAAGGACAGGACTTTTCAAGTTCGTCTTGGTTCAGTCCTATCCGATTCCTTTGTCCAAGAAAACGGAGTCCCTCAAGGGGGTGTTTTAAGTGTGACTTTATTTTTGCTAGCAATGAATTCACTCGCACGACTGCTGCCACCTTCGATTGCATATTCTCTTTATGCTGATGATATACAGATATCATCGTCCTCTTGTAACCTTTCCAGTTGTGAGCGTCAGTTGCAGTTAGCCATAAAAAAACTGTCAAAGTGGGCCGACGAAAATGGGTTCAAGTTCTCTGCATCAAAAACGGTCTGTGTGCCTTTTTCTTTGCGCCGCGGGTTTTCTTTGGATCCATTCCTGGAATTAAATGGAACCCCTATCCCTGTTAGAAAGGAGCACCGATTTCTTGGTGTTATATTTGATAAAAAGCTTATCTTTATTTCCCACCTTAAAGCTCTGAAGCAAAAATGCCTTCAGTCCATAAACCTTTTGAAAGTTTTATCTCACAAGTCTTGGGGGTCTGATAGAAAGTGTATCCTTCAATTATACAATGCCCTTGTACGATCCCGTCTTGATTACGGTGCAGTAGTGTATGGTTCGGCTCGGCCCTCTGCCCTTAAAATGTTGGACCCAGTTCACCATCTCGGCTTGCGACTGGCAACGGAGGCCTTCCGGACGTCCCCCGTCCTCAGTTTGTATGCTGAATCCAATGAGATGTCCCTGAACAAACGCCGTACATATCTTAGTCTAACATATGCTTACAAGATTCTGGCCGACCCTCAGCATCCGACGTACTCTTCACTTACAATGTCAAGGTTCTTTCGCCTTTTTGAAAATAAACCATGTATTGTGACACCGTTAAGCCTCCGTATTAAACATCTTCGCATTTCACTGCACCTTTCTCTGGACCAGGTTGACCTCGTTCGGAAAGACAAGGGTATTCCACCTTGGAAAACGCAGCGAGTTGAATCTGACTGGTCTCTCGCGAAGTTCAACAAGCACGGCATTTCCCATGCTGTAATTAAGCAAGAGTTTTGTGAACTGCAAACTAAGTATGACGGTTATCTTCATGTTTATACAGATGGTGCCAAGACCTCCTCTTTTGTCGGTTGCGCTGTGTATTCTGAAAGTTTTTCCAAGGTTCAACGACTTGACTGTATCGCCAGTATTTTTACTGCGGAGCTCTATGCGGTATCAATGGCGATTGAATTCATTATCAATCGGAAAATACTGAGGGCGGTCCTGTTCGTTGACTCTCAAAGTGTGATTCTTGCAGTTTGCTCTCTTAAAGATACTAAAAATATGCTTGTTCAACAAATTCGATATAAACTTAACTCTGCTTTGCATGGAGGTACAAACATAAAGTTTTGTTGGGTGCCCAGTCACATTGGCATACAAGGCAATGAAGAAGCCGACAAGCTTGCAGGGTCTGCCGGTAACCTTCCACAATTGCTGTCTTGTTTACCCTATCAAGATATAAAGCCCTTGGTGAAGTCCTCGATTCTTCATTCTTGGCAATTGGAATGGGACATGGAGTGCAATAACAAACTCCATGTTACCAAACCTGCTTTGGGAGTTTGGGAAAGCTCTTCATGCAAGAGCCGACTTCATGAAACGCTGTTGTGCCGTCTGAGAATCGGACACTCTTTTATAACCCATGGGTATCTGCTTTCGGGAGGGGATCCTCCAGTCTGCGATCAGTGTGGTGATAGGCTCACTGTTTTGCATATCTTGTGGTTGTGTCACGGCCTTGAGCCCAAGCGCCGCATTCATTTCCCTGAATTTTTTCAACATCATATCCCATTTCATCCTGCTCTCCTTCTGGGAGAGAATCCTCTGGTCTCTTTTGAACGAGTAATAGAATTTCTTGGTAGTGTTGGCCTTTTACACCGATTCTAGCTTCTTGGTTATCCATTTGTAAAACCCGTTGTATAGTACAATGATGCCTTCAATTAGTTTGGCGCAGATGGCCTCGTAGCTATTGCGCCATAAAGCCCCAAAATCTCTCACCATTACAGGGTTTTTCTTCATACTATTTGTATGATCGAAATAAAGCAATGTAATATCGAGTTTGTGTATCTGTAACCAGCATCTGCTACGGTTGCCTGCCAGGATTGCTGACGCACGGTAGTAAATATATCTCAACTATCAAAAAGTAGAATCAATCAAAATAAAATACATATCCCTACACAAAACCCGACCAAAGCTAAAATTGAAAACACGAACCCCAGGTTTTCCTTTCTTTTTCTCCTAAAACTGAAGATATTCTAAAAAAGCTGCAAATGTTGGTAAACGTTATCACACCGGACTCTAACATCAACGGTAAAATGTTGCGTTCGTCAATACCGATTGACGAGATTCCTATAATAGAATGTCATTAAAACCTCAAAATGACGACAAAAAATTTATTACACAAAATAAAAAGCTGGAGGAGAAACAAAAACATAGTAGCCAAATTTTACCTCGAGGGAACTTTACTACATAGAAAGTGTTCCAAAAAGTTCATTCGCCGCACCCGAACACAGCAAGGGGTACGCCAATCAGATGGCAACATAGAGAACTCGCGGAGAATGCGCGGTTACGAGGCAAGCAAGCAAGGGCCGACATTGGTGTAGATCAAAGGGAAACAAAGTCACGTGAGTGCATTTCAGCTGTAAACAAACGTATAAGATGAGCAAAGAGGAGAAGAATTTGCACATTGTTTTGTACTTCTCGGTAGATCGAAACCAGTGTCGTTACAAACCGGTATGGTTCCACCAAATCCTTGGTATGTCCAGGCACAGATATCACTTGTTCTCGTGCTTTCATCGCTGCCAACGTGCCGGCAATAGAAAATGTTGTCCTTTTTTGCTTCGTTTATTTCGTACAACGTTCAAAATATGTTATCATCAGATTGTTTTCTTTTTTCCCAGTACCACTACCGCAGCGTCCCACGCGGAAGCTTTCTTGGCTTACGTGGAAATAGAGCTCTAAAATGTAAAAAAGAACGAAATAAATTGCATTGTATTCTATTGTATCCCAAAATGACAGTTGATGCAACTTCCGGAGTACTACATGGCTCTAATTAAGGGCATAAACCAGGGATTTACCTCGCGCTTGAGAATATACGCAGACGACTGCATTTCGTATCGTGAAATTAATTCAGACACTGATGTATCAGCTCTTCAAATTGATTCAGATCGAATCTGCTTTGGGTGTCTAAGTTGGTGAATGATTTTAAGCAACCCAAGGTGTTGTCATGTGAGATTTACAAGGAAACGTAACATTTGCCAATCAACCTTACACGGAGAAACTACAAACGTTAAAAACGAAGCAAATTACCTGGTAGTACTTTTTTCTGACTGGTTCAGATTGGTTTTCACATGTAAGCTACCTAAGAGGAAAAGCTAGTAGTACCATGGGTTTTTACGGAGAAATTAAACGTGCACTTCGCAATTGCTAACACAGACTGTCTTTTTTTTTGTGCGAAGCCCGTTTTCAAATATGCTTCTGTTGTATGGAATCCATCCCAACAGTATCTCGTTAACAAAATTGAAAAAAATTGAAAACCGTCCCGCTAGATTAATCACGAATAACTATAGCTTTCATAGTAGTGCCTCCGCAATAAAAAATTATATTAAATAGAAATCACTTGCAGTTAGGCGTAAGTATTCGCGTGCAAAATTGTTTCATTCTCTTTTGTATGGATTGTCAAATATCTTAAAATCGCATTACTTGCTTGAGCCATTTTATGTATCGGGTACAGTAGATCATCAACTAAAAGTTCTGGAATACAGGTCGAATCTGATTTGTTTCGTATTTTTCCCACCAACAATATAATGATGAAATAGCCTACCAAGCGAGGTTGTTACCTTGCAAAGTCCACATTCGTTTTTCTCGCCACTACAGCATTGTATTTAATAATCTGCTTGAATCGAATATTGTATTTCTGTTCTTTTCCTTGTGAACCGGGGTTGTTCTCTCTGTGTGTTATTACATCCGTGTATGAGTTTGCACATATTATGTTTGTGTAACTCGCATGTCTTGCCGATTTATGGTTGTTCAAATTTCAGTATTTTTAATGGTTACAGCCTTCACTGTAATAGCCTCTGGGGTTCAGTATTAAATAAATAAATAAAAATACCTTTTTATGTAACGTTTGCGCAATATGTGCCGCACAGTACACAAGACAAGTAACACAGGTATGAACAGATGACAAAATGATCGTGCAACTGTGCCATGTATATACAGAAATACCTGGAACAGACACATTGCGTTTATGTTTTTAATGATTGGCTGGTCCGAGTTTCGCAGACGCCTTATGTGTGCCTTAATCTTTCAAATTTGTAATAATTTCGTAGGTATTGTATTTTTCAACATGTTTTAATGTACAAAAAATGCTCGAGTAAACATTCATAAGCAACTGCGAGGATCATGCTATTGCTACAAAGATAAAAAAGCAATTTGAGGACTAAATTTGATGTAATCGCATTTGGCACATCACATCAGAATAGTGTTTTCTTGTTAATAAAGGCAGCTGTACTGTATTTGCGAATGTTTCTTGTGATACAAAAAAAAAAGAAAACATTCGTTTTTACATTTAATTCTATTCGAATCGGAGATTGGAAGGGCACGTGTGACTCTAAAAGTGATATTTTCAACACAAGCGCGAGGACAGCTGTTAGAAAAACATCACGTGATGATGCTACATGCGTAGTCCTGCGACTGTGACTCAGTTCTAGAAAATAAATAAAATATGTAAAATGAAGTGTTCTTAGATTGGGGGGAAATATCTACAAATTGAAAACTCTTTTTGCTTTAGTAATAAACAAAAAAGTTAGATGCGCATTGTGCACATGCACCGGTTAAAATAAATGTATTTATTTATTATTGAACCACATGGAAGGGGGATGGCTAAAGCCGTGCTGTGGGATTATGGTTTGAGGAGGGGATAGAAGGTGTCTGCGAGGAGTTGTGCACGCTTGGCAATCTCGCTAGGGGTGTGAAATAAATAAAACATGAGTACCTTTCATGTTGTACGCCGTTATAAGAGTACTCGACAGACCATTCGGTTTTAGAGATAGATTCCCACTGCACTCCCGCTGCATGTGTTCTGCACTCGAAGACACAAAAAGAAAAGAATAAGGTTCTTTGGCGAAGCGCATTCTAAGTAAGTTATATCAAAACTTATTAAAAAGATTGCATGTTGCTTAGTTAAAGCTCGGAGAGAAGAGGGCAGAGCGCATAAGGAAATACTGACTAGAGAATGAAATCAAAGTTGCTTAATATTATATAGTTGTTCGGACGTTCGTCTTGAGAAAAATCGCAGGTTGTTTGTCGGAGTCATTTTCATACCTCCGAATTTCAAGTTTTTTTGATTTCTTCAATCACGCGAAAACTTCCCAGTTTCTCGAATGTTTAGTGTCATTGGCCTCGGTAGAAAGCAAGTTATTAAATGCCTTAAATGAGACATGTTCTAGACAGCATAATAAAGACTTAGCCTTCCACAATACTAATTAATTAATTTGTTAGAAATAAGTCCATGCGGTGTATTAAATACGCCTTCTAGTACCTTGAGAGGTCCATTTTCATTGGAATCTACCGATTGAAATTCGGTTAACCAGAAAAGCGGCGGGCGCATTTGCCATTACTCGTAAGAACTTGCACGCTAAAGAACGTGGCGGCAATGATGGTTGTGACGATTACGGAAAGAGATACTTGCAAGGTGCTTTAGACAAACAAAGCTTCATCAAGCAGAATGCTTCCGCTACCTGCTTGGTAGCGGAATGTATTGATGGAAGTTAATTGAATATCGAAGTGTCAAAAAGTGTCTAGGAAAAATAAGTGTCTAGGAAAAAGTGTCTAGGAAAAATACTTTTACAAAAGAAAAACCCTAATTTCATCAGCAGGAAGCCGCCTCGCTGGCTCCGAGGCGAGAGCACTGGCCTCCGGATCCCCATGTGGCGGGTTCGAATCCCGGCGGAGGTGCCAGCAATCTGACGGAGCCTTATTGCGGAGGAGGCGCCGTGTAACCGAGCTTTCGGTTGCACGTCAAAAGATCCCCAGGTGGTCCAAATTAATCCTCAGTCCTCCGCTGGGGTGTGCCAGATGCCCGTCGTTGGTTTGGCACGTAAAACCCCCAAATATGACTTTTTTTCATCAGCAGAAAAGGTCTGACGTGCTTGTCCATATGTTGTATGGAGGTTATTCCTCCACTTTTTTAATAAGATATCAAAAAACGGTTTATTTTGATACTTCCGAAATGAAACCACACATAATTACAAAAGTAGAGATCATTTAACAAACAAAACGTGAGAGCGCAAGTGAGCTGGTGTAAGCTCATAATTATAGAATTACCCGAGTCTGCGGTGACGACAGGAAGAACGAAAGAAGTCTCAAACGTAGCTGAATGTCTATTGCCACAGAACCCGTTTATATGTGGCCTGAATAAAAAATTACACGTGTACAGTTAAGACTCCTACGTGTAGGAGGCCGAAAGCATTATAGTCTCGCGGGAGAAATGTTTTCGAGTAATGTTTCTGCACATTTTAAAGTTTAGGTTGACGTATAGGACGACGTCGAGGACTACTTCCTAGAGATCGCCACCAAGGACGGCGTCTAGACGACGTCAAGGACGACGTCGAGGACGACTTTCTAGAGATCGCCGCCAAGCACGACGTCTAGGACGACGTCGAGGACGACGTCAAGGACGACATCGAGGACGGCGTCTTAGGACGATCTCCCGGACAACCTCAATGACAACGTCTAGGACGACGTCGAGGACGACCTTAACGACGACGTCGGAAACTGACGCCAAGAGTACGACCTCTAGGACGACGTCAGGAACGACTTCTAGGACGACTTCTAGGATTACCTGTAGGACGTCGTCAAGATCGACGTTTAGGACGACTTCTAGGACGACCTCTAGGATGACGTCTACGACGACGTCGAGAAAGATGCGAAGTGGACGACGTGTAGGACGACTTCAGAAATGACGCCTAGAGGAGGACACTTAAGTGGGCTGTGGCATATTTGCGTGGGCGGCCACGTTTGCCTGCAGAAGCCGCCGTAGATGTAGACGCTGCTGCCGATGTCGAGGCCGTAGATGTAGACACGGTCGCCTCACAGTCTATCGCACGAAGCACATGAGCACAAACGAAGTCCGAAGCGCACCTTCTGCACACGGCGCTCTGGCGGTGAAATCACGCTGATGACGCTTAATGACGTTTTTTTATGACCATATTTCGGTCATAACGCCGACGGACGCCACTTGTTTTAGCACTCTGATAAGCGAGGGCGTCCTGTAGGTCTTGGACGACCTCTAGGACGACCGCAAGGAGGAGGGTCGTTCTTGAGCATACCAGTGTGTGGTGCGTGCCTCTCAATCGCATTTTCATGGCGTTTATTCCGATGTGTCGCTCAATGAGACAAGTAAGGCTTTCGCCTTAAAAAGGGGAAGGGGAAACCAGGGGAAAGGGCAAATTCCGAAAATTACACACTCTCAAGGACAAAACACACGTTACGTACATATACTGTACCTGTTAGTTTGAGGTTAAACAGACGGTGAAGCTGGGTCTTCCTTCCAACCGAGAGTTCACAATTCGAACAATAACATCCAAAAGAGGTCACCTCAAGGCCGTGCATTGTAAATGACTAGATGTACACAAAAACGTAATCTTTACAAAAAAAAAAAAAAAAAAACAATTCGCACACAAGAAAAAAACGGCAATTTTCGCTACAGATATTTAGCTCCCACACAGAGGTTAGAAGTCAAGAAATCGTTTCCACTCGGCGTTTAAACGAAGAGATGGCTTATTTACTGCGTTTCTATAAATTTTATCAAAATCGACTACTTTAACAAATGTTTGCGGTCGTTTTTTTCGGTTGTCATTAGAGACGTCAAATTTCACAAAGGGACACAATTTTCGCAATCCTGGACGTGCTTTGAAAGCTCCGAATAAGGATCTTTATTTTAGACACAGTGCCTATTTTCGGTCAAACGGTCATTGATACCGCGCTTGGTGTGACCAATATAGTACAAACCTGAGTCAAAGGGGATTTTATAGACAATCCCTGAAACACAGGCCACACTTGTTTGTGTGTTTTTTAAGACAACCATTTTGAGCCGAAGTGAAGGGAGTCAACCTTTTCAAGTTATAGTCTCTGCTAAATTCCCAAACTTGTTAGCTATAGAATTAAGGTTATGATATATTTCATAAAAAACGGAAAGACGGCGTGCTTTTCCTGCCCGGAGTTGTTTTTTTAGCCTTCTTTTCGGGGGAAATTGTGTGGGACTGCTGCTTGGACAGAAACCCATGAGCGCACTTGGCTCGTCGAGACGACTGAAGAGATTTTGAATAGACATCGCTATACAGTAAGCGCAGGACTTTCAGACTGCGTTACCTATCAGAGTGCAAACCAGACCCGACTCGACAGTTTTAAAATTTCCGCTGGTTTACGAAAGTATTTTTTTTTTTTTTTTTGCTATCGCCTTGCCATACGACCAACACAAACCTGGCTGTAGTCTTAACTGAATAAATTGTTTTAATGAACATGTCTTCACCAAGAATGTCTAAATACTTGAGAGAGTTTTTCTCCGGCCTTTCTACCAAAAACTGGAACACTGGTGCCTCCTTATACACGGTGCTTTAAATTGAGCTTGCGAGAGTTAAATTCAAAGTGCACACTAAAATGAGGTCCTTTTATCTCCCAATGAGAACAGAACCAGGACTAGAATCCTTCATCACACCATGCAACTTTAAATCTAAGAACCTGACATATATCTCTGAGAGAGCAGGAGCCCACCGCCGAACCTGTGCCCACTCCGTGCTGTTGGATAATTGTTTGACCACGGTGAGCCACAACCGTCAACCGAAGGTTCAACTCAAGAGCCCTAACCAAAATCAGACATGTGCATCAGCAACTGAGACTGGAAGCTAACTAAATTATCTTCAAAAAACTGGCTGACCCTCGAGAGCAAATTTTCTGGTGCGAGAGAGTAATACAAGTCCTTCATGTCTAAAGAAAAAATCGCGCATAACTTTTCATGAAGTGGGGGTAAGTCTAAAATCATATCACTGCAAGATCTGCAAGACAAGGGAATTTTGACCTTTAAAGAGGAGAGGCCTTCCTGTAGGAAGGCAGAAACACTATTTCGCCACGTTCCATCTTCGTTGACAACAAATCTGAGGGAATAATCTACTTTATGATCCTTTAAGAAGAATATTAGAGAGAATAAAACTTTGGTTTTTCTGAAGTTTGATGGGCAAAGACATTACCATTTCTATACGTTTTCACTACCTCTTTCTTGAGACGTTTCAAATCTTCACCGAAAAGTTTATGTAATCTCGATATTGCAACGCAACATTTTTCTTGAAGCCTAGTGCAGGGTAGTACAAAAAAAAGTTCTGATTTATCTGATTAGAGATCCTTGACATTTTTTTTTTTTTTTGTAGCGTTAGCTACACTGGCCGAGGTTGAGCAGTTTCTCGTGTCCCTCATAATGAGCCGTGCTCATTATGCGGAGAGCGCGGCGGCGGCGGCGGAGCTCCGCATAATGAGCACGGCTCATTAGGACAGCCACGCGAAGCCGCCGCTGCGCCCGCCTCGCCGGTCTGCGCATTCCAGAGGAGTGACGTCATATCCGGGCAGACGCACTGGCGCCGCCGCGTGCCCAGCTGTGCGCCTCCGTTGCGCAGTAGCCAAGTCTGCCGCTGCACCGGAGCCGCTTAATAGCGCCTCTCATTTTGTGCGCATAAGCTCACGCTACGTATATCCTGGCATAGCCGAGCTACGCCACCGCAATTTTTTCTTTAATCTCTTTCTTGACACTCGTTATCTGTTTAAAATGTTTGGCCTCAGCCTTGTACGAGGAGTCCACCATTCACGAGATCACGAGAGCAGTCATTACTTCCGGGTCTGCCACATGATTGGACATTACAATGATTGTACCGCAAATATCCAAACGTTACGTTTTGACATTTACACAAAACTTGGGACCGCGGGACAAAATACTCTCAGTGGCCTCGTACAATCCAATCCCATACGGATTGACGAGTGCGGTCTTTAGCACCGTGACCGCTGGCACGTCTGCATCTTCTTCCTGTAAAAGGCAGAAGAAATTTCACTTCGGAAATTAAACTATGACAACTGCTGAGAAACCAGACAATTGTTTACTAGAAAGAATATGTTAGACCATTTGCTTAGAAGAATATTTTGATAAGGCCATTTACTAAAATCGTTTGTTGTAAGACTGCGGGGGGCGTTCATAAAGTTCGTATTATTGTCACGAAGGAATAGAGATTCAGCAATCAAACTCGAGTAGGAGTTGAGACTTTCTCTATTTATTCGCTACCAAAAGTTACCCACATTTTCTAGCAATGCACCACATGCCGGAGGCCATTGTTATAGAACTCCTCGTTTTGAGGGTTCGGGAATCGCTCCACTTCAGCAATCGCTTTGTCGCCGTCCTTGAAGACGCTTTCCTCTTATTTGGCCACACTGGAAGCGTCTCCACCATTTAACCAAAGTGTCATAAACTGGGGCGTTGTCCCCGAACAACGCTTCCAGGTTGGAATGAATATCCTTGGCATTGCTTCTCTTCAAACAGAGAAAACGGATCACTGCATGTGCTTGGTACCGATGGGCGGTGCCAGTTTTGTTTTGACTCCCTAGCGGCGTTCCGAGCTACTATAGCATGCGATATTTATACTGTGCGGAAACTAGAGGGACGCACGCTCATGTTGATGCCCGTTTTGTTCCATTTTTTTCAACTCTTTGTGCCGATATTACGAACTTTATGAACGCCCCTCGTATGTACACACTCAAACCAATGGCAGTTTTCGTCATTTTTTATAAACCTAAATAAAAGTGTTGTGTAAATATTTCAGTAGTAGTTTAGGATAATATACGGTTCGATATTCCCTTCGAGATGAACTACAACATTAGTATTTTTTCTAAATATTGCACGATATTTTGTATGACCGGTCTTTAGAACCACTAGAAAAATGGGCAAGGCATGTACAAATATCCGAAAGACAAAAATCAACTAAGACAACACCGAGTAGGCTTTCCGACGCCTTCTATCGTGTTTTTCTTCTTTCCCCGGGCAGGAGAAAGCTCTTCGTGTTTGTTTGTTTTTGTCTTATTTTTACCTTTTTACCCTTTCTAAATTCTTCGACGTCTCCCACAATCTGCACAGACATCAAACGCCCGTCCGTAGTCCCTCGATTCGCGGGTTCACAACTCGCGTAACAGACGATGTAGACTCACGCGAGGAGGTCGAATTCTCGTTGGCTTTGATGTGCGCGCGGCGCAAAGCTAAGAACATCGTTTTCGGGGGTACGAACGATACTTCTTTTGGTTTACTTGTCTGGGCATGGCGGTCAAGTCCACTTCTCACTTTACAGTCAACTGTCAACATAAAAGGGGGGTGGGGGGTTAGGCCATTTCAGTAGTGCTGACAGGAAGAAAAGGAGAGAGAGGACGCGTAAAAGTGGTGTGATTCTCTATGTTCTGTGAGACCGATGGCCACCGCTTCTCTCGCTCTCTATGCCCTCCCCTCCCCTGGCCTCCACGAATATTGGTATAAACGTGAGAACCGATGAACGGTCTATAACCAGTAGCCACCACTTTTTATCTTACTCGTGAAGTTTTCGGTCATGGAGTGTCCGTCGTCTCCATGGCTATCTCTAAATGAGATGTTCAAAAATCAGGACATTAAGGGCAACGGAAACCTAGAGCTTCAGCGCATACTTTGCTTGCCAAAAAACATACATTGTCATTAGCAAGAACAACAAACTCTAATCTGCGGAAACACATCGAGGTAAGCTGTGACTTCTGCATTGGCTATACATTGTAACGTTAGAAACGAGCTTTTATTTTCTTGCGAATAACAGGCGAAAAACCGAGTCACAAGGGAGCTTTCGTAGATCGCTACTTTAGCTCTGAATCTCGTAGTGGAGGTAGACGATGCTAGTGACCATGCGCACCGCTAGCTTTGTCTGTGCAGTTCCAGGGATCATTTCCGGAGGCCGTAAGCTAGTGGGATGGCGGGTGTGGTTGGAGCTTTCGATGCCTTGTGAGCTTACAGGTGAACGGAGTGCACCTACACTCTTTCTCTTAAATACAATCTTTTATTTTTACAAGGACTACCATAATACGGGCGTATAAGATATGAAAAGTAGTGTTGCAGAACATTTTTGAAAAATATCAAAAAAGTTTTTCTTGTTTTTTGGATAAGTGTACGGAAAAAGTAACGTCAAGGTAATTTGTAACGTAACGAGTAAAGTAATCCTTTACTTTTCAGCGAAAGTAATTTGTAACAGTAATCAATTACATTTGAGGCTCGGTAATCTGTAATTGTAATCCATTACATTATTCTAGTAACAAGCACAAGTCTTGGTGTGGGGCTTCATTTCTAGTTCCTCTGCAGAGAAACTTGCAATTAGAATTTCACGTGAGTTGCTATGGCCAATGTCTCGGGGGCATTCCTCTATTATTTTGGACCTCTCTAGAAGGAGAGTCTGCTGCATGCCCACACAGCCTAGGTTGGTTAATATGATGACGTGGATGCGTATACTGGCTTTCTTATCTTCTATTTTGCTAAACTGAAAATGGCTGATGTGATGGTTTCGGTGCGACGAGATTACAACAGAAACAAAATGAAAAAAAAAACTGGTTATATGGATTTTTGCTCGGGACAAAAAGAAGAAGCGAGAAAAAAAAACGCTAGCGTCGTAGATCGGCAGGCGGTTTTTCTCTTTTCGTGAAGAATTAAACCTCGACATCACTTAATGGCAAGTACCCGAGCAACTGTTCCCGCCCCAGCACCGCTGGGACACTCCATCTTTCCGCTCAGACTACCACCGGGGACGACGTTGTATGGCCTGTCAATCGTAATCGATGTTTGGACGGACGATTGGCGGAAAGACGTGGATTTACGACTGGAATTCCTAGTGAAAACTTAATTAGGTTGTAATTAGTTTAATATATTGTAAATAATAATATATTTCCATAGGCTGTTCACACGGTGCAGTCATTGTCGGGGTCTGTTATCGCCCACCTTCTTGTAATATTGTCGCGAGCGCAGCTGACTAAGTAGGCAGCGCGCTCGTGGCCTAACGGTTATCGCGCGTGCCTTCCACGCAGAAAGCCAGAGTTCGATTCCTGGCTGCGGGTAGGCATTTTGTTGACTCTAATGTAATGTTCTGGTAAATTCAAGAACTGTGTTGCTGATTCGAGTTTAGAATGTTCTACACGCCGAACCTTCTACACCGACTGTTCCAGAAGCCCACGCATGTACAAACGGGGCTCCGCGTGGCCATCCGGAGTCAGTTCTCGCCTCAGCGTTCGATCTTGCTGCTTCGCCGCCTTCGATGCCCGTGACGCTCCGTTATCTTTCTTTTTCCTATGATTTTGGGCGCAAGTTCGCCCCATTAAACGCTTCAGTTTTCTCAGTTATTCTTTTGTTGCGTTACCTCGTCATTCGTGACAATATTACATTTGTTAGCAAACTGCATGATGCACTGTGTGACGTGAGAATGCGGCACCCTTTATCAAAACTGGTTTTGGTTGGAGACTTTAACTACCCAGACATCAAATGGGACAGCGACGTTTCATCAGCAACTGTAACTCGGAATGAGTCTAAACTTTTTTATAAACTTGTGTCTAACGTTTAACTTCGAGCAACTTGTAACACAGCCAACACGATTGACCGAGTCATCGTCCTCGGTTCTTGATTTAGTTCTCCCGTCGCACAGCGGAATATGAAAGATGTAAATATATTTAACGGCCTTAGTGATCACAAATGCGTCCACTTCTCCTTGCACATTAAAAACGACACGGCCATGGTATCCTGCCGCAAAATGAGAGTATATCGAAGAGCTAACATTTAACTCATTAACATCGGCACCAGGTCCCTTCTGGACTCATGTATGCCTAACTTTTTTGGATCGGTCTGTGCAGGAGAATTGGATTTATTTCAAAGAACCTCTACTTGCCCTAATTGATAGACACATTGCGCTAATACAGTTTCGGGAGAACCAGTCAGCACCATGGTACACTCGAGAGGTTAAGTCGCTCTGCAACCGGAAGAAACGATTGTACCGACGTGCACGACTTCTTAACACCGATCAGGCCTGGTCCTGCTTTTCTGTTGCTTTCGCACTGTACAAGTCAGCCGTCGAGAAAGCCAAAGCACAATTCTACAAGCACGATCTTGCCGCTATCCTCAAAAGTAACCCTCAAAACTTTTGGAGCATAATTAATCGCCATTATCGTAAACCAGTCTCTTTAGTAAATGACAATGGAATTTCCCTTACCGATGATGACGCTGTTGAAACGTTTCGTGACGCATTTTCTACCGTGTTTAATAATACCATAATCACGTCGCCGCCAGATATTTTATCACTGTCCGTGTCACCTATGCATCCAATTACTTTTTCGGAAAACGGCATTAGCAAATTAATAGACGCGCTCAAATCGTCATCGTCACCAGGAGCTGACGACATAAACAGCAAAATATTGCAAATGACTAAACCGCTGTCAACTGTTTTTCTAACATCATTATTTCAACAATCCTTAGATACCGGTGATGTCCCCGACGACTGGAAAGAAGGTAAGGTCGTTCCGGTTGACAAATGTGGCGATGCGCACTCCCCTCTAAATTACCGGCCCATATCATTAACTTCTATGCTGTAAGCTCATGGAACATGTCATTCATTCTCAAGTTATCCAATTTCTGGAACAGAATAAATTCTTTTTCCCCAATCAACATGGCTTTAGGAAACTCCGTTCATGCGAAACGCAGCTGGCCTCTTTCTGTCACGATATTCATTCTTCTCTAGAAAAGTCTCACCAGGTTGATGCCATTTTTCTAGATTTTTTTTAAAGCTTTTGACCGCGTTTCCCATAAACTTCTACTACTAGCAAAGCTGTTCACACTGTCTCTTGACTCTTCCATTCTAGCCTGGATCGAAGGCTTTCTCACCTCTCGAAGCCAGCATGCGCAAATTAACAACTGTCGTTCCCGAAGCGCTCCTGTAACCTGCGGTATACCGCATGGATCTACTCTTGGAACCCTACTTTTTCTCGTGTATATTAATGACCTCCCTCTTTCATTGTCTTAGAACGCTCGTCTATTTGCTGATGACTGTGTAGTCTACAGAGCCATATCTAACACAGATGACTTGCGTAACCTACAGGCTAATCTAGACCGAATTAACGATTGGTGTTCAAAGTGGCAGATGCTACTAAATAACTCAAAATCTAAATGACTCTCTTTCTATCGAACTCGTCAACATTTTCACTCTTCCTTATCTGTTGGTAAAATTAATATCGATTTCGTCTCGACTTACAAGTATCTTGGTGCTCACTTCACTCACGACCTTTCTTGGAAAACACACATTAATACTATCATTTCCGACTCAAACCGCACTCTTGGTCTCTTGCGCCATAATCTTCGTCTCGCGTCCTCATCTGTGAAGCGACTTCCATATGTCACATTTGTACGTCCGAAACAAGAATATGCATCGTCAGTCTAGGACCCCCATCTTAAATACCTTGTATCCGACTTAGAATCAGTTCAAACTCGAGCCACTCGCTTTATAACGTCTCATTACTCTAGGTTTGTTAGTGTTACTGAACTTAAACAAAATTTATAATTAACCCCTTTGTGTTCACGAGGGCGCATCACTAAATTATGTCTTTTCTACGGGTTTTACTTCGACGATCATCTACACCATTCATTCATCTTGCCACCTTATTGCGTATCACCTCGCATTGACCACCATGCAAAAGTTGGCCTTTTTTACCCGAAATACAGCATTCCTTAAATCTTTTTTCCCGGCGACATCTGTGGACTGCCTGCCCGAAGCCATCATCTCTGCTCAAAGCATCGATTCGTTCCGCCAAATGTTAACCTGGCTATTTTGTTAACCCACTCCCTTATCTAATACCCTGACTCAGGGTTCTTAAGGTATTTAAATAAATAAATAAATAAAATACATGCATTTCATTTTTGTCTCCGTCTTATCTCGCCTCCAATTGCGTGCGTCATTCCGGACGAGCGTGACAATGACGAGCCTCCCAGGATCCTTTTTCCTTCAAAATAATTTTGTAGCGTGAGCTACACTGGCCGAGGTTGAGCAGTTTCGCGTGGTTCCCGGAAAGCCATGCTGCGCTTGCGCGAGAAACAATGACGTCACACGGCGCACAGCTGGCGCGCCGGAGCCGCCGCCGCCGCGCGCGCCTCGCCGGTCTGCGCATTCCAGAGGAGTGACGTCATAGCCGCGGCAGACGCACTGGCGCCGCCGCGTGCCCAGCTGTGCGCCTCCGTTGCGCAGTAGCCAAGTCTGACGCTGCACCGGAGCCGCTTCATAGCGCCTCTTATTTTTAGCATGCGCAGAGGTATCAGTGGGGTATACATATAGCGGGGCGTTTGCCAGTGTGGTATAGCCATGAAGGAGAGCGAAATTGCTCCTCAGCGGCGCAGAAGAGCGGAGAAGCTTAACTCATCGGATCCCGAAGTATTCGCCTGGCAATTAGCGGTTGAGCGTAGGAAGAACAAACAGAAGAAGGCTAAACGTGCTGCGGGACACCGAGCAAAGGGAGGACCGTCTAGCAAAGCGGCTTCGCCAGGAGGCTGAGCGACGTGCCCGACCGCTCACGCTACGTATATCCTGGCATAGCCGAGCTAAGCCACTGCAATTTTTTGATCACGTAATCCGAGAGGCGCGTGGGTCTGTGAGGCCGATTGAGACAGGATAACGAATGATATATTAATCCAGGCGGCAAAAAAGTTGGGGTATCAGAAAAATAGGCTTAAAAAATGGGTACAGGAGGAAACATACTTACTCAAGAGAGGAAAGGGCGAAGGAAGGAAAAAATATGAGATGGAACGCGCCCTACTAAATAAAAAACAAGAAGTTCTGCAACTCGGGTTAGCAGTACCGAAAAGCGTGACGGCTAGTCAAGCGAGAACCGTGCAATATCGAAAGGGCATTAAACGGGCAGGGACATCCTTTCAGTCATCTCAAGTTGATTCCGCGATTTAAGGAAGGTAGAGGAGACCTAGATGCTTATCTTCAGCGATTCGAACGAAGAGCAACAGAACTCGGATGGCCCGAGCAGAAATGGGCAACCACGTTGAATCTCTGCTTAACTGGCGCCGTCCGGTCACCAACATACGCGCTGGATTATTCGCGTGTAAAGCTGGCACTGACGTAGAAAATTCTGTAGACGAACTAGACGTACAGAAAATTTCGAGAGGCACAACCTGAAAGAAACGAAACCAGGAAGCACTTCGCCGCTTGGCTAGTCAGGTATTTAGTCTGGCTGATGGAAATTGCGCGTGGACCGGCTGTATCAAACTCTTTGGGTCATGGCACACGTTGAGCAGTTTCTGTTGAGCTGTGCGAGTCGTTTGTTTCTTTTTCACCATGAGCTAGACTGTCAAACGTTAATGAGGTTGCTTCCAGTGTGGCCAAATAAGAGGAAAGCATTTCAAGGACGGCGACAAAGTGATTGCTGAAGTGGAGCGATTCCTGAACCCTCAAAACGAGGAGTTCTATAACAACGGCCTTCGGCATGTGGTGCATCGCTAGAAAAAGTGGGTAACTTTTGGTAGCGAATATGTAGAGTGAGTCTCAACTCCTACTAGAGTTTGATTACTGAATCTCTAGTCCTTCGTGACAATAATACGAACTTTATGAACGCCCCTCGTATATTGCAACTGGGAATAGTTCAAATGAAACGCAGCATATTAAAGTCATGAGCCATTTCACTCTGTGATGGTGGACGACCAGCGAAGCTGTTCAGCGCACGACACAGACTTGACACAGAATTTTGCACAAAGGTACGAACAGGGTTGGGCAGAAATACTCAAAAATGTATTTGGAAATACAAATACTGGGATACATGAAAATAGCAACTAAAATACTGATACTGAAATATACCTGTAAAAGTGTATCGCGATACGTATCGGAAATACATTTTAAATAGAGGCAAAAAGTATTTGGAAATACAAATACAGGAATACATTTTAGGGAGGGCAGAAATACAAATACAGAAATACTGATACTGCAATACATTTTTCGAATTTGTTTGAGACGCCAAATGAGATGAAGCTTGAAGTTGGAAGGGGAAGTTTTTGATCCCGAAATTATTTTCCCGTAGGCTTGGCACTTTGCCTTGAAGGTAGTTGTTTCGGACGACGAGAAGTCTTCAATGAGCTCAAAAAAAAAAAAAAAAAAAAAACGTTCCATCAAGGATTGACCGCGGTCCCTTTCCTGACATCATCACATGAGCGAATGACGTTTTAGCGAACAGCGACATTTGAGCGAATCGACGTTTTAGCGAATAACGAGGCCGCGCATTAAGCCATCCGCCGCGCTGCGTTTACGACGCTTCGCGGCGACAGTCTGCGGCGACTCATTACAAAAATGTGATCCCATTTGGCCCACCCGAAAACGCCGCTTCGCGGCGTCCGACTATTCGCTAAAGTGTCATTCGGTGAAGCGTGGGCGTTCGCTAAAATGTCATTCGATCAAGTGAGTGCCTCCCCCTGTCTGTGTACCGAGGGATGCGAAAAGACTTCGACCTCTAAATAAAGTTTATGTCATCCTAAATCCCATCAAAACGTCACCACGCCCCTGTCAACATTGATCACATGACGTCACGATGGATTGAACTGCTATTCTTGATCTGTAGGTGTGGCCTTGAGCATGAAACTTTACTACGCTGCTGTATGAAAGGACAATACGTACTTTCGTTGTAGGTTACATCGTTCGAAATCGTGCAGGGCTGCAGGCAGTGTCATTTGGAATTTTCGAGAATAGTGGACCACCTGAAGCATTCTGGAACACATGTATTATCTTCTGTTACGATTGAAAAAAACGATATGTTGGCCTCCCTATTGTGAATGTCCTTCCTGCCGACCCTCCGCCACAGACGCAGAGATCGCAGTCCTCAAGTTTCGCCTAGCATCATCCAAACTGAGATCTCGTGGATTGCGACCTGATACTGCCGGCACAGGTGCGAGCACTCCACGAAACAGTGCGCTCGAGACGAGTCGCAGGTGTACGAAGTCTGGGTCGGCACAGCGAGGCCACGTCTGGCCTCGTTCCTGTGTTTCGGACCACCACAGCAGCGGGTCACGTTCACGTCGGCTGATGACGTACCCTTGAGCCGTGCAATATTACGGGCGCAGCCGCAGACGCATTCGAATATGTGTTGAACTTCAGTGCGTGAGTCATCCTATACATTTTCAAGTCAACCACCACCAGACTCCTGCTGCAGTGGATTGTGACTCAGCTTTGCCAGCTGGGTGTACTGTATACGCTAAGGCAAGAGAGACGGTTAGCCACGGGCATTGGATGCCAGCAAACAATGACTCAAAAAATCCCCACCTACGGACCTGCGGGAGGAGATGCTCTGACTCCCCTGCCTGGCACGCCACCTGGTTCGAGTCCCCGACTACGCAACACTTCTCAGAAGAGAGAAGAGGACGCATAAAAAAATAGTTAGGAGAACCGGAAGGAACCTTGGTCACCATGGCAACAATGCCCCAGCGTCTCCTTGACCCTAATACCTTCAAAAGTGAAAAACAAAATGCGTTCAGGTTTTTCTTTCTTTCTTTTTTTTGAGGGGGCGGGGGGAGGGAGTATTTTTCAAGAAATGTAACAAAATACACTTAACACTGAATGTATCGCGATGCAAAGAAACATTCAAAATGTATTTCAATACAGAAATACAAATACTGGTGAAAAAAAATGTATCGCGATACAGAAATACAGATACGAAATGTATTTCTGAAATACTATCGCGATACATTTGTATCGCGATACTGCCCAACCCTGGGTACGAACACATTTATTTTCTTTATCGGTGGTCGTCGGGACAAAAGGTACGCACACATATTTCTTGTTGCCTTGATCGGTGGTCATTATTTCGCGTGGACGACTATCTCCGCCCCGAGGAGCAGGAGGCAACTAGACACGCGCGACGAGACCGCCACCCCGGGAGAGCGGAAGGAAAGGGAACTAGGCACGCAAGCGCTTGGATGATGACAAAGAGAGGGCGGTGCGAGCGTAGACATGGCCGACGCGGGTCGCACAGGGGCAAATCTGAGAAAACTTTATTATCTACCAAGGTTGGGCAGTATCGCGGCACAAATGTATCGCGATAGTATTTCAAAATACATTTCGTATCTGTATTTCTGTATCACGATACATTTTTTCACCAGTATCTGTATTTCTGTATCGAAATACATTTGGAATGTTTCTTTGTAGCGCGATACAATCAGCACAAAATTTATTTGGTTACACTTCTTGAGAAATACCCCCCCCCCCAAAAAAAAAAAAAAAAAAAAAAATCCGAACGCATATTTTTTTATTTTTTTTACTTCTGAGGGCACCAGGGTCAAGGCGATACTGGAGAATTGTTACTATGCTGACCAAGGTTCCTTCCGATTCTCCAAACTATTTCTCTCTGCGTCCTCTTCGCTCTTCTGAGAAGTGTTGCGTAGTCGGGGACTTCAACCAGGTGGCGTGCCAGGAGTGAAGTCAGAGCATCTTCTGCCGCAGGTCCTTAGGTCGGGATTTCTTGAGTCATTGTTTCCTTGTAGCCAATGCCCACTGCTAACCGTCTCTCTTGCCTTAGCGTACACAGTACACCCAGCCGGCAAAGCTGAGTCACAGTCCGTTAAAGCACGAGCCTGGCGGTGGTTTACCTGAAATAGTAGGATGACTCATGCAGTGAAGTTCAACACATTTCCGAATGCGTCTGCGTCCGTTATATTGCACGGCTTAAGGGTACGTCATCAGTCGACGTGAACGTGATCCGCTGCTCTGGTGATCCGGAACCCAGGAAGGAGGCCAGACGTGGCCTCGCGGTGCCGACCCAGACTCGTACACCTGCGACTCGCCTCGAGCGCGCTGTGTTTCGGAGAGCTCGGACCTGTGCCGGCAATATCAGGTCGCAATCCACGAGGTCTCTGTTTGGATTGTTTCTAGGCGAGACCTGAGGACTGCAATTCATACGTCGGTGGTGGTGGGTCGGCAGAAGGGACCTTTACAACAGGGATGCCACCGTTTAGTTTTTTTTTTTTTTTTCAACCGTAGCAGACGATAAGACATGTGTTCCAGGATGCTTCAGCTTGTCCACTATTCTCGAAAATTTAACATCACACTGCCTGCACGATCTTCAACGTGGTAACGAACAACGAAAGTTCGCATTGTCCTTTCATACAGCAGCGTGGTAAAGTGTCATGTTTAAGGCCACACCTACAGCAGTTCATTTCACTGTGACGTCATGTGATCAATGTTGTCAGGGGCATCCTTATTTGACAGGGGCGTTGTGACGTTTTTATATGATTTAGGGTGACATCGAATTTATTTAGAGGTCGAAGTCTTTTCGCATCCCTTATGGGCTCAAAAAAAAACGTTCTATCAAGAACTGACCACGGTGCCTTCCCTAACACCCTGTCTGTCTGGAAAGGGATGCGAAAAGACTTCGACCTTAGGGAAGGCACCGTGGTCAGTTCTTGATGGAACGTTTTTTTTTGAGCCCATGGAAGACTCCTATCCGTCCGAAACGACTACCTTCAAGGCAAAGTGCAAAGCCTGCGGGAATGTAATTTCGGGGTCAAAAACTTCCACTTCAAAATTCAAGCTTCACCACAGTTGGTGTCTCAAACCAATTTGAAAAATGTAATGCAGTATCAGTATTTCTGTATTTGTATTTCTGCCCTTCCTACAATGTATTCCTGTATTTGTATTTCCAAATACCTTTTGCCTCTATTTAAAATGTATTTCCGATACGTACCGCGATACATTTTTAGAGATAAATTTAGTATCGGTAATTTAGCTACTATTTTAATGTATCCCAGTGTTTGTGTTTTCAAATACATTTTTGGGTATTTCTGCCCAACCCTGTTATCTGCCTGAGAGTTAACAGATCTTGAAAATGGTGCCTATAGGCGGCATTCATGGGGGGCCGTTGTGTTGGACGTCGTTCGCAGTGCATGCTCAGAACGATGCTCAAGTACAGCTTTTTCGAGCATTGCAGAAGAAGCGAACACGGCTCGTGCAGAGCTTTTATCGATGATCAAGGTTCGCGAGCGCACGGGTACCCATAGCATTGACTTCACTA
>JABSTQ010007742.1:67500-70675 GCA_013358835.2 Ixodes persulcatus
GCTGACCCTCGTGCTCTCTTCTCGCGCATCCCTGCGTCCTTCTCTTCTTCCTTGTGACTGTAGTTCCTACAGATACTCCCCCCTAGAGAGGAAGCGGGTTGACGAGCGTCACAAATATATATTTACATATTTACAAAAAGGAAATAAACGGAAGGTTGTTCGTTTGTAGGTATGGCCGAAAACCGGCTGACCCTCGTGCTCTCTTCTCGCGCATCCCTGCGTCCTTCTCTTCTTCCTTGTGACTGTAGTTCCTACAGATACTCCCCCCCTAGAGAGGAAGCGGGTTGACGAGCGTCACAAATATATATTTACATATTTACAAAAAGGAAATAAACGGAAGGTTGTTCGTTTGTAGGTATGGCCGAAAACCGGCTGACCCTCGTGCTCTCTTCTCGCGCATCCCTGCGTCCTTCTCTTCTTCCTTGTGACTGTAGTTCCTACAGATACTCCCCCCCTAGAGAGGAAGCGGGTTGACGAGCGTCACAAATATATATTTACATATTTACAAAAAGGAAATAAACGGAAGGTTGTTCGTTTGTAGGTATGGCCGAAAACCGGCTGACCCTCGTGCTCTCTTCTCGCGCATCCCTGCGTCCTTCTCTTCTTCCTTGTGACTGTAGTTCCTACAGATACTCCCCCCTAGAGAGGAAGCGGGTTGACGAGCGTCACAAATATATATTTACATATTTACAAAAAGGAAATAAACGGAAGGTTGTTCGTTTGTAGGTATGGCCGAAAACCGGCTGACCCTCGTGCTCTCTTCTCGCGCATCCCTGCGTCCTTCTCTTCTTCCTTGTGACTGTAGTTCCTACAGATACTCCCCCCTAGAGAGGAAGCGGGTTGACGAGCGTCACAAATATATATTTACATATTTACAAAAAGGAAATAAACGGAAGGTTGTTCGTTTGTAGGTATGGCCGAAAACCGGCTGACCCTCGTGCTCTCTTCTCGCGCATCCCTGCGTCCTTCTCTTCTTCCTTGTGACTGTAGTTCCTACAGATACTCCCCCCCTAGAGAGGAAGCGGGTTGACGAGCGTCACAAATATATATTTACATATTTACAAAAAGGAAATAAACGGAAGGTTGTTCGTTTGTAGGTATGGCCGAAAACCGGCTGACCCTCGTGCTCTCTTCTCGCGCATCCCTGCGTCCTTCTCTTCTTCCTTGTGACTGTAGTTCCTACAGATACTCCCCCCTAGAGAGGAAGCGGGTTGACGAGCGTCACAAATATATATTTACATATTTACAAAAAGGAAATAAACGGAAGGTTGTTCGTTTGTAGGTATGGCCGAAAACCGGCTGACCCTCGTGCTCTCTTCTCGCGCATCCCTGCGTCCTTCTCTTCTTCCTTGTGACTGTAGTTCCTACAGATACTCCCCCCCTAGAGAGGAAGCGGGTTGACGAGCGTCACAAATATATATTTACATATTTACAAAAAGGAAATAAACGGAAGGTTGTTCGTTTGTAGGTATGGCCGAAAACCGGCTGACCCTCGTGCTCTCTTCTCGCGCATCCCTGCGTCCTTCTCTTCTTCCTTGTGACTGTAGTTCCTACAGATACTCCCCCCCTAGAGAGGAAGCGGGTTGACGAGCGTCACAAATATATATTTACATATTTACAAAAAGGAAATAAACGGAAGGTTGTTCGTTTGTAGGTATGGCCGAAAACCGGCTGACCCTCGTGCTCTCTTCTCGCGCATCCCTGCGTCCTTCTCTTCTTCCTTGTGACTGTAGTTCCTACAGATACTCCCCCCCTAGAGAGGAAGCGGGTTGACGAGCGTCACAAATATATATTTACATATTTACAAAAAGGAAATAAACGGAAGGTTGTTCGTTTGTAGGTATGGCCGAAAACCGGCTGACCCTCGTGCTCTCTTCTCGCGCATCCCTGCGTCCTTCTCTTCTTCCTTGTGACTGTAGTTCCTACAGATACTCCCCCCCTAGAGAGGAAGCGGGTTGACGAGCGTCACAAATATATATTTACATATTTACAAAAAGGAAATAAACGGAAGGTTGTTCGTTTGTAGGTATGGCCGAAAACCGGCTGACCCTCGTGCTCTCTTCTCGCGCATCCCTGCGTCCTTCTCTTCTTCCTTGTGACTGTAGTTCCTACAGATACTCCCCCCTAGAGAGGAAGCGGGTTGACGAGCGTCACAAATATATATTTACATATTTACAAAAAGGAAATAAACGGAAGGTTGTTCGTTTGTAGGTATGGCCGAAAACCGGCTGACCCTCGTGCTCTCTTCTCGCGCATCCCTGCGTCCTTCTCTTCTTCCTTGTGACTGTAGTTCCTACAGATACTCCCCCCCTAGAGAGGAAGCGGGTTGACGAGCGTCACAAATATATATTTACATATTTACAAAAAGGAAATAAACGGAAGGTTGTTCGTTTGTAGGTATGGCCGAAAACCGGCTGACCCTCGTGCTCTCTTCTCGCGCATCCCTGCGTCCTTCTCTTCTTCCTTGTGACTGTAGTTCCTACAGATACTCCCCCCCTAGAGAGGAAGCGGGTTGACGAGCGTCACAAATATATATTTACATATTTACAAAAAGGAAATAAACGGAAGGTTGTTCGTTTGTAGGTATGGCCGAAAACCGGCTGACCCTCGTGCTCTCTTCTCGCGCATCCCTGCGTCCTTCTCTTCTTCCTTGTGACTGTAGTTCCTACAGATACTCCCCCCCTAGAGAGGAAGCGGGTTGACGAGCGTCCACAAATATATATTTACATATTTACAAAAAGGAAATAAACGGAAGGTTGTTCGTTTGTAGGTATGGCCGAAAACCGGCTGACCCTCGTGCTCTCTTCTCGCGCATCCCTGCGTCCTTCTCTTCTTCCTTGTGACTGTAGTTCCTACAGATACTCCCCCCTAGAGAGGAAGCGGGTTGACGAGCGTCACAAATATATATTTACATATTTACAAAAAGGAAATAAACGGAAGGTTGTTCGTTTGTAGGTATGGCCGAAAACCGGCTGACCCTCGTGCTCTCTTCTCGCGCATCCCTGCGTCCTTCTCTTCTTCCTTGTGACTGTAGTTCCTACAGATACTCCCCCCCTAGAGAGGAAGCGGGTTGACGAGCGTCACAAATATATATTTACATATTTACAAAAAGGAAATAAACGGAAGGTTGTTCGTTTGTAGGTATGGCCGAAACCGGCTGACCCTCGTGCGCTTT
>JABSTQ010007743.1:0-26732 GCA_013358835.2 Ixodes persulcatus
CCCGAAGTCTAAGTGTGACGTAACCAGCGGCTTAAATAAATGCAACACATAAAAGGGCGATGTAAATTGGCGACGTAATCGAGAAATTACACCTAGCACCATAAACGCAGCATTAACGGTAGTGGGCACGTGTTCATTGAAAACCAGTGCACTATTAATATGGACACCAATATCCTTGATAGCAGATAATTGGCGGATCGAGGCGTCTTCAAGGTTGTAGGAAAAACAAATAAATTCACGCTTTCTAGATGGCGCAATATGTTTAGATTTCTCAGGATTAGGTGCCAAGGAGTTTGTAACGCACCGATTCGAAGCATGTTTTATATCAGCTTGTAGGCAAGTGCAATTCAACATCGACTTCACACTTGGAAAAAGTTTAACATCGTCTGCAAAGTGTAGAATTTTCGCATCATTAGCAAAGGAAACAGTATTAGTTATAAATAAACAAAACAACAAAAGCGGCCCCAGGATAAAGCTCTGAGGCACCCCGGATTTCGAAACAAACTCGTCAGAGTAGCTATTATCAACCCGAACAAAGTTGCGACGACGCCCTAGATATATGGAAAACCAAGCACACATTTGTAAGCTAAAATCATGTAATGCGAGCATTTGTAGCAGTAGATCATGATAAATACGGTCGAACGCTTTCGACATGTCGAAATGAATCACGTTCACCTGGAGCTGTGAAATTAAAAACAAAAACGAGCATGAGCTAGATTTGACGGACTTTCCCTTGACAAATCCGTGCTTAACTTCACATATAGTGGTACTTATATAGGAGTAGATATGCTTATGTACCACTTTTTTTAAATACTTTAACGAAGCCACATAACAATGTCACAGGGTGGTAATGTTTTGCCAATGTGGTCACCAGATTTAAAAATAGGCACCACTGCAGAAAATTTTCAGAGTTCTGGAAAATAACCTTGTTCAAGAGGCAAATTAAAAATGTGCATTAAAACAGGAGTAAATATATAGCAGCAACTTTTATAATAAAACTAGATATTCCATTAATGCCGGTCGCAAGTTTGAGTTTCAGTTCTTTTATAGCTTCTAAAATATCTTCAAGGCAAACAGCAAAATAAAGTAACCAGTAAAGTAAAAAGCGCTAGGGTCTGTCTTGTCTTTCTTTCTTTTGTCCTCGTCTAACTAGCGCTACCATGCCTTTGGCAACCCAAGACCAATACCAAGTAGCCCAGCATTCAGCATTAATAAGTAAAATAACACAGATAATTAAAACACTCAACATTAATGGCACTTAAAGAGCTACCTAAATGAAGAAAAGAATGCCACGAACGAAAATACTCGGCCAAACGAGCAGCTACATCGGCCGGACGTCATTGATACCCGGTATCATCACGAATGCATATATTTGACTTATTTTCACGCACGTGATGTTTAGTAACGCGCAAAATTTCATTTGGATTTTTCTTAAGGTTACACTCCACGTTATTTAGGTAGAGACAGTTATGCTTTTCATAAAGCTTTTTGACCAGACCACGATAGATACTCAACTTTTCATACCACATACTCAAGCCTGTTTTGTTTTTATACAAACGGTGATAGTAAAGTTTTTTACGTGATGCCTTTTTTTTAAATCTCTTGAAAACCAACTTGGACAGTGGGAGGTGCGCATCAACCGTTTTGGAATAAATATGTCGAGAGCATTTTTGACAATAGATGTTAAGGTTTCTGTAGCTGTGTCAAATGTGTGATTATTTAAGACATCCGACCAGTCATACTGCTTTATATATCTTCCTAAGCCTAGATAATTCCCTCTAAAATAGAAATACGCAGCATAACGTTTTTTTGCACGCGCCCTACATGGCAATCAGAATTTGGTTGTGAATGGAAATTGATTAGGATCTACTGCCACTAAAAAAAGTGCAGCCAGCATCATTGTCTCAAGTGCGACGTTAGATAAGCATAAATCTAGTATATTTACGGGATAATTTCCAAGTGCCTTATGCTGATTAAAATCAAAGAAATTCACAAATGAAAGTAACCAAGAGGCTTCCCTAGAGGTATCACTTGCTGAACAAAAAGCCACACCGGTTCACCAGTCAATTCCAGGCAAGTTAAAATCATCATATATCTGGACCCGAAATTTAGTTAAGTCATCCTTTTCCTGAACATTTTTCGAAATGCTTTATGAATTCTGCATTTTCAAAAAAAGAAAGAAAATAATAGATACCAACTAAAAGTGAAAACCATCACCGGTTGGTAAATGTTAACCATACACTCTCGGCGTAGTTTTCCAAATATTTTCTTCGGTGACACTGAACTGAAGATTTAAGAGCAACTAGTACTTCATCCCCAAGTTTCATACCTGTTCCAGCATAGTCTCTGTCTTGACGAAACACAACATAGTTTAGGGGGACATTGCTGTTATCAGAGATGCCAGCACAGAGCCATGTATCGGATAAAATATCACATCAAAGCAACTCAGCAAAAGATTCTGCATTAACACAAACGACTTGGAACGCAAGCCCCGTGTGTTTTGATAATGAGCTTCAAGTGTCTGAATCATTCACAACTGTTGCATATTCGGTCACATGCAACTGTAAACAGTCCAGCTTGCCAAAACAAATTCACGGAAGCTCGATTTTACCAGCCAAAGTTCTAATTTGTTTTATATTTCAAAAACAAATTTGTCACCTGCGACGTAGAACGATGAATAAGAATGAAATTTCGGTTTTAACTTCTGACTCAAACACACTTGCTTTCAAGAAAGTGGGTTATCAGATCCATAATGTCTGACAGATATCTGTTAGGATGTAGCCTAGACACAAGAAGCGCCTTCGTCCGAGGTTGGCTAGGCACAGCCTTCTTAGACTTGGCTGTCCCAACTGATGTCGAAGAACGTCGTTTCCGCTCTTGTATGAAGCCTTCGGCATCGGGCCGTGCAGTGGCCGGACGAGCATCTCGACGAAGAGCGGGAACTTTCGAAGCAACGGCGGGCACAACACCACCCGCCGAGCTGATGTCATGCTCCGGAGTCACACCCCCTCCCAAGGTCGACCACTGTACCGCTCCTGTACTCTACATAGGCCTTGGAACCGAAGACTCTGACGAATGCAAGGCAGACGCATAAAGGCTCGTTCCCACAATTGCGTCGAATGAGTTGCTGTGCGTTGCGTGCTGCAGCACAGCGCCTCCCCATTGGCTCGTCGTAAGGGTCGCCATGGCAACAACATAAGCAAGCTTAACGCAATCAAAGGCAGTCAAATACCACTGTGTGAACGAGCCTTAAAACGCTTCAGGTCTTGCAGCCGGAGGCAGTCGCTGATACACCCTTTTGTGTTTCACGGTTATTTGTTAGCGTATTGTTTTCGGCCTTGAAGGTCCTTACCTCGGCAGTAAGCACGTCCAACTTCGCAGACATGTTGTGCCTTAGGCGAATGAAGTCTGTCGATGGCCACGGTGCCGACTCTCTAACAGCGCTCTCTTCAATAGCACACGGATGCGACACTTTCGTCTGGTTATGCCTCTCAGCATCATTGTCATGCTTGTCATCCGACCACGTTCGGTGACGCCTGGTACAGTCGGTGCATTTGTAAACACTTTTACCGCTTTGCGTTAGCGGGTCGTGTTCTTGGCCTGCGTCAATAAATTTGCAATGATATCGTCGATGGCATGAACCTAAACAAGCCAAGTACTGCTGCTTCCTATAAAAGTGCACGGAGTATTCAGCGCACACGTCTGTCGGCATCGCTATCATTAGCTAGAATGATAGTGACAACATAAACCCAAATAAAATGAACTTAATTAAATATACTAGACCAGTTTACGTGGATTATAATTAAATAAAATGGCGGTGTAGAAAGTTGTATTTATCATTCCTGGGGACCCTGAAATTTGGGTTAACGCGCAATCAGAAAATTTGTTGTTTCCACCTCTTCTCAGATGCGATTTCGTTTTCACAAAAAAAAGAAGTGCCTTGCAAAAGCAAAGTCTGTTCTGTTGTGTCAACATATCTCGCTACATCATATAAAAATTTAAGTGAAAAAAAAAATCGACATGACTCCCCCTTGACGGTCCTTGTCTGAACACAGCTATAAGAAGGCAATAATACTGAGAAGTGTGGCAGAAAGACTGAACGATAACTGTTTTAATATAGCCATTGGATATACAGTGCCCCGATAGCACTTCGCAGCCATAAATAATTTTTACCAATATGGCAGCACCTAAGCCACGTGTTCTAATGCGGCTGATATTAAGCAATTGTATCCAGAAACGTGTACGACGTCAACATGGGACAGGTACATACTAAGATTATATTTATAATTTGCTTTAATAGGGTTTGTTGAGATGTCAGATGAACGATCGAATACGAGTTCAGTTACACTAGGATATCTTGCAATTTGTTTGTGTTACGACAGGTGAGAAGGACGTTGTAAATCACGGCACTGTAAAATAGGGCCTATAATAATTTCATTTCATTCTTAAACTGCAAAATAAAAAGAAGAAATGACGCCACTAGGCTGATCTTACATGGCCTACGAGAGTTTTCGCGCTTTCTGCTCCAGCCTGTCCAAACGCTCTGCTGCCCAACTGAAAAAGCGAGCCGAGCCAGTTTTCTAGATCTCCGCATACGGCGCTTATAACCAAATCAGAAACGGAATCAGAATCGCCTGAAAGCAATATGTGAAATGTGAGCCCACGGCATGAAGCTTGCATTTGAATTGTTCTCATTATCGGAATAGAGACAGGTAAGTCGACTCTGTCGATTCGTAATTTTTATTCACTGTCCCGGTCTTCGCGCTTATTCGCTGCTCCTAAGTTAAGAATGCAAGATTTAGTGCGAATCTATATTTGTCCTCCGTGGATACTGTCTGAGCCAGCGAGATAGGCAAAGAAATATTTTTGTCGTTATGCATGAGAACAGCTTTCTGAACTTCACTTACGTGCACGGATATCCTTTTTTTTTATACCTTGCGCGCTTTGTAAAGATGAAGCTTCAAAAAATTTCGATCAAATTCTTTCTTGTTAAGGGGGATTCAACCGCTCGTCACTCAATGGGCAAATTTCGCTACACAAACCTGAGTTTCAGGAATGCACGACGGTATTCATTCTTTTAGGGGTTACTTATGATAACGTAATGAAGGTTGTACGGCCCTTAGATTTTTCTTTTAGAGCGCTGGAGATTTTTAATAAAATCCAGAAATATGACCGTTTTGACTGTTTTTAGCGCGTTTTGAGGCATTTTTGAAAATACAATTATTTAGAAGACAAACGTGACAAAACGATTGGCCGTACGTACTAGGAGTGCCTCTAATCTTAATTTTAAGCCCATGACGAGAAAGCAAAATATTGTTGTATTTGCGTATTTGTGTAAATAAAATCACCCTGTTAATTTTATTTCCAACTTGTTAAACGAGATGGCGACACTAGTACTAAATGTCTCAAACCGGAGATTTTCTTGCTGTTGCTGTTGTTGTTTTTCTCTCGAGCTCGAATTCAACCGCGATGTCTCGTTGCTCGTGGATCGGCAGCACGTTTATTGCAAGCTCACGCTGTAAAGCTCACTGGCTCACTGATCGTGGATTCAATCCACGACCACTGCTCGTTTCAATCTGGATGAGCATCGTACCGGCGTGCTGTCATGTATCATTATTGCGTGATGCACGTTAAAGTTGTCAGACAAGCAGCGGTATACTGCACTGTCTTTCGTCTCCAACGAAGACACCAGATGCCCTCAGAGCTGACTAACTTCCCGCTGTATAAACATATACACAACATAATTACAATTGATGGCTTTGTTGGTCGGCACTTTCTGAACGTTGCAAAAAAGTGCAACTAGTCAGCAGCAGACTCCTAGCGAAAGGCCTGATAAGGCTCTGAAGGCGATACTTTTGTTGATTCTATTTTTTTGTGTGTGCTATGTTAGCACACACAAGCATGGCTCGTAAGCACCCTAAGATCGTGCAGGGTTGAACAGAGATATCCTAATGTGTAGGGTGCCTCAATGTCCTTCTGCTTAGGGTGATGCCACCCTTTGTAGTACCCGATGCCGACAGCACGCGCTCACGGGTAAAATACAAATAAATCGACGAAAACAAAATGTCGCCAAAGCACAGTCAGCGCCACAAACGCGTGCCGGGACACGCTCTTTCACGCGCCTCTGAACAAACAAAAAATAAATAAAAGTTTAGGACAAAATGGCCAGGCCAGGGGGGCTATGTTGCACGTTTTGGACTCCCAGGAGACTAGGGAGAAGAAAGTGACGTAGGTGTGAATGAACCAACGAGGGAATGGACGTATCTTAGCAGATACCGTCATCAACGACTCCACCAATCAACATCCAAAGAGCGTTGTTGACGTCACTTCCTTCTCCTTAGTCTCCTGGGAGTCCAAAACGTGCAACATAGCCCCCAGATGTCTCCACCCTAAGCAAAGCGCACATGAAGGCACCCTACTAATATGTATTTGGAAATAAAAAAAAAAAGAATTGTTGAATGAGTTGCAAAGAAGGCTAAAATATTTATTCCGAACAACATTTATTTTATGAAACAATATTTCAGATATTTTCATTCTCTGTAGACCTTGTTTGGTGGCTAGTGGATATAAAAAACAAAAAAAAAACGAAGCATGATTTTTATTATTTTGAACAATTACAATATATTTTCTTAATAAACAAACAGGTGCTTAATCTGAGATACAAAATGAATTTTGACGTTATCGTTTTGGCGCCCGAAACAATTTTTTTTTTTGTAAATTTAACACTTCCCGTTTTGCGGATTACTAAGAAAACCAAACGGGCCATCAATAGGTGGAAAATAAGTGTCTACCTAAGGTGGGGCGTACGTTTCTTTTTTTTTTTCTCTTCACCTTTCTAATTTTCAGGAAAAATCAAATGAACCTCTAAATAACTTTAGTGTCTTCATAAGTAACCTCGGGAGTTCACTATGCTATTGTCCGTTATGAACACCTCTTTCAACAGTGTTCGGCGCTACCGTATACCTGTCAGGAAACAAATTGGGGTGTTTGTAAGTTTATACAGCGTAGAACATAGTCTGCCTCAACGGGCGGTCTCCCAGCTGTAGGTGAGCAATTTAGCCAGTACAGTAGAACCGGTAGCCTGGGGTCTTTAACGTGCATCACGCAATAGTGATACGCGACCGCACGCCGGTACGATGCTCAGCCAGATCGAAACGGGCAGGGGTGGGGATTCAACCCAGGACCCCTGGGTTATACAGCGCGAGCTTTCGCTCCACGCGCTCCGACCTGGTGTGGTCTAGTCCACTCGGCCACCGATCCTTTTTTTTTCTTTATTGCACTTGACCACCGATCGCTCTTTATCTGTCTGTAAAAAAAAAAAAAAAAAAAAATTGGGTTGTGTGTATGTTTATACAGCCTAAAACTTGGTCTGCCTCAACGGGCGACGAGTCTCCCAGCTGTAGATGAGCAATTTAGCCAGTGCAATACAACCGCTAGCCTGGGGTCTTTAACGTGCACCACGCAGTAGTGATACACGACCGCACGCCGGTCGATGCTCATCCAGATCGAAACGGGCAGGGGTGGGGATTGAACCCAGGATCCCTGGGTTCTGCAGGGCGAGCTTTCGCTCCACGTGCTCCGAGCTGGTGTGCGCCAGGTGTGCGCTAGCCACTCGGCCACCGATCCCTTTTTTTTTTTTTTTAAGAATGGAAAAAATGAGGTATATACATATGTTAGAGCAAAAAAAGAACGTTACATAATTTAGACATTGCATTCAATGACCCAGGTGCAAAGTAAATCAGTTAAAGGTTACAACATTGTTAATGAGTGCAGTTACCTCAGCTCTGGATGTGTATTACACTCAAAGATCTTAAAAAAAATATTTTAGAGTGAGGCACTTGCGAAGGCGACGGATAGTCTTCTCGAAGCATGAAAATTTGCTGCTACCTTTTGACCTTTTTCCAGAGTGTTTCTCAGATTGTTTTTCTATTTCAACTGGTTCTAAAGTTCAAATAGTGCAGTCCAATTTGTTAGCAAAGTGTCGCCACGCAGGTTTAGGGGTTAGTGTGAACTCTGTCATGTCTACTCTTGACCACCATAGCGCATGCAGGCCTAAAACCATGATTATCTTCGTCAGGTCAGTCAGCGTCCTTTTGTCGGGCAGCCGTAGGAATTTTAAAGTACACCAACTAATTGACTCTTCAGGTCATCGTGGCCGGACAGGATGGAATCCTGCTCGGTGATGGTTCACCGAGCAGGATCCAATCGTTCGCCTCTTTCTCCTCCTCTTTGACTCCGCCCTCTCCCCTTGAGATCTGGAGCCAGGATCTGACGTGTACAGAACTTGTTCTCCCATTCTTTTCCCAAGCATTTCCTTGTCGCTGGTTTCATCCATTTCGGACGCCTCTTCGTCTGACTTTATTGGCTCTTCAGCTTGGTCTTCAGCTTGGTCTTCAGGGACAAGAGCACTGAACAAGTTGGTGATGACAACATTGCTCACTGTCTCCTTCGTTGCAGAGCGTGACGACGCCGACCTGTCTTCGCACTTCTCAGTCCGTGATGCTGCCTCTACGTGGGCTGTGCTGTGAGCGGTACTGACCTCTGCCGAAACCTCTGTTTGTGCTGTTTCTTCTGCGTCCATCAAGTATTCTGTAGGAATCTGGAGAGATGCAGCAGTTCGGTTGGCGTACGTTTGAATATAGTCTTCGGGATCGTGGCCAAATTTTCGGCATGCGCTACACCAGGGAGCGCGGCACTGGCCTCGGACGTGTCCGACTTGCCTGCATCGTAGACATTGCGGTGCTCTGCCAGGTACGGAGACAAGTACGGTGGTTCCCAGAATCTTGAGCTGATGCGGCAAGCTGTTCGCAGTCACCCCTTCGTTCAATTCAATTGACAGTATTCTTGTGGTCGTCTCTACTTGTTCGAAGCCGGAGTAGTGCCACTTGTCTCGAACGATGCTTTTTATTTTTCCAAACGTAGAAAAAGCACTTGCTACGTTTGCATCTGGGACGCTAGTTGGAACCCAGTGCACCTTCATGGACAGCGCAGTCTTGCTCCCGTCTATTATTAAACATGTCTTGTTCTTTACTTGGATCTCTCGGAGCTGCAGCAATCTTTCTTTTTCTTTGGCAGAACGCACTGTGAGCAGCCACACATGATTGTACTGGTAGGCCCCAAGCGAAGCTAGCTCGTTTGGGTTGATGATTTTCTTCAAAGCAGGACCGAAATCGTCGATGCGGTATGGCCGGGCTGATGGGTCCCCATGAAGAATCAGCGAGTTTTCAAGCAGCTTACCGTCGGGAAGAGGTGGTAGTAAAATCTTGTACTCTATTGTACTTGGTGCAGAGGGGGCAGAAGCAGAAATGGTTTCAGAATGTTCCCGGCTAGGCTTAGCCGTTGAGAATACCTTTACGGAGCCCATTTCCAACGCGGCCATTCAGCTCGTCGTCTTCTTCGAACTCCCCGGCCACCGATCCCCCACCCCTTGGAAGCAGTTGTCAAATGAGCGGCCCTTGGCAGCGAATGGAAGCGGAGCACCTTCTCCTCGCACGTGTCTTGCGCGTTTCCACAACAATGGTTGGCGGTACTTATAAGCGTGAATTTTATCAAATGAATTTAGTCTGCACTGGCCGGCAGCGCCTTCAACTTATGGAATTAACGAGGATAACTCAAGTGCAACATGGCTTTGTGTATTTCAGTGGTTCTTTTTCGCTGACAGGCAGACAGACGGAAAGTGTCCTTTCTTGCCATACCCGTTGCCGATCTTGTCAGCTGCTGTGCACTTGGCGCGCGATTGAAGACGAGTAGTAGAGCTGCGCCACTTGCTTGGACAGAGAACTCCTTGGTACAGTTCACGGGTGGGAAACGGTTGCTTCTTGTTGCTTTTGACTCGACGTGCAGAAGTGTGGACCTCGCCGCGCAGAAGTGTGGACCTCGCCACTAAATGAGCTATGCTTAGGGTCGGCACTCTGTTCCCCAATATTGCTGTGGGCGCCGCCATCTTGGTGCTTGTACAGATCAGACGCAACTGCCGATCGTCATGATTCAAAAGTGCGACTTCCTTGGCATTTGATTCGGTGTTAGGAAGCTCATGTAATATTGCTTTGCTCTGTCGCGAGCTGTTTCAACATTTGTGGAGGACGTAAAAGCGTTTTCTGTGATTTCAGATACATTTCCAGATAACTGGCAGCCATAATTTTAAGTCACAAAATGGACAGGTGTCGTTACCCTGAAGCGTAGCTTATTTAGTGGCACTAGGGAAGATCATGGCGGAACAGCGCAGCACTGAGCTAGATTTCAGACGCCATGTTCTTCTATATATAGTACCACTAAATAAGCTACGCTTCAGAGTAACGACACTTGTTCATACTGTGGCTTCGAATCATGGTTGCCAGTTATCTCAAGATTTATCTGAAATCACAGGAAACGCTTTTCCGTCCTTCACAATTGTTTAAACAATTCGCGACAACGCGAAGCAATATCATATGAGCCTCTTAACACCGAATCTAATGCTGAGAAAGTCGCACTTTTGAATCATGACGATCGGCAGTTGCGTCTACTCTGCGCAAGCGCCAAAATGTCGGCGCCCACAACAATGTTGGGGAACAGAGTGGCGATACTCTAAGCGCAGCTCATTTAGTGGCTCTAGTTCTTCCCAGATGTGGCGCGCGGCACGTGTCTTGAGCATTTCCACAAAAGTTATTGGCGCCACTTTTTTCTTTTCCCAGGATAGATGGGCTTTACTCCACAATACCTGGGAGCGGGTTTGCAAACCAGTATTCAGACGAAGATCAGGCCGATATAGGACATACGAAGTGCAAAACTGCCAGTTTTTTTTTTCTTTTTTTTTGTTTTCTAGCTTTAGATTAAGCTCTATATATATATATATATATATATATATATATATATATATATATATATATATATATATATATATATATATATATATATATATATATATATATATATATATATATATATATACATTGTTTTTCGTTTTTTGTGCAAAACAACGTTTGCGTGTTAAATGTGGTGGTCCAAACGGCCGCAACACCGCACCTTGTGCTTTCGATAATTTCGAACGTGGATGGAACTTCGAATTCTTTCGGAAATCAGAGCTTATTCTACGTTTTGTAAGCCACTGTAATCTACGTATGTACTGGCTCGTATATCTCGCCGCCTTTTGGCCGCTTCCTGCAGCGGCGGACGCAGAGTGAAGAAGACATAGCTCGAGATCGGCGGCGAACAGCCCGTGGCCCGAGCCCACCTCGAGCGTCCGACCTGCATGTGCAGCTGCGAATATGCAACTCGTTTGTTCCGGAAAAATTCTGCGCCATCTATGAGGAAAAGGGTACAAATAAATAGCGGTTGAATCCCCCTTAAAGGTCCGTGTGTTGCGGTGGGAGGCGGGAAGCCCATTTCGCCCTGCTCCTAAGTTCCGTAGACGAACGATAATGGTGTTGATGATAATTCCCGGATGATTCTTTGTATTGTTTGGTTTGGTTGCGAGCGCTACCAAGCTCCCCAGAGTAACAGTCTCTACCGGCGAGTGCAACGGCCTGCTAACCGCAGCCAGAGCGCGAAAAGTTTCAGAGACCATGGACCCCACATCTAGTCTCATTACGCCACCGCTGCCGCAATGCATCGGGGGAACTGGGGTCTTTCTGCACGCGCGACAACCCCGCTGAAGTTCTGCGCGAGCAGAGCACGAGGCGGCACGAGCTGTTTCGTGAACTGGCGCCTGCCTCCTGTGAACTACGGTTATGGCGGCGTCACGCATGCGTGGAACGCTTAGTGCGATCGCTCTATTACTTAGGCAAGACCTATACTCCGTTTCATACTTAGCGTGCAACGTTGTCAACGCTACTGGCGCGAGCGCGTGGCTTCAACGATGGTTTTGTTTGCGCGAGAACGCGTGCAGATGATCAACGAGATCAAGCCCCACGCTCGCGCCAGTAGCTTTGACAGCGTTGCACGCTAAGTATGAAACAGAATATAGTACAAATAGCACGTAAAAAAAAGTTTTCAGCCGTATTATTAATAATCGATAAAACCTTCACGAGCGGAATTGTGTTTTACGAGAAACGCAGCGGACGTACACGCCGACGTGTCTTTTTAAATCGTCGCCAAAACATATCGTCTGAAAGCTAACCTCCCAAAACATATATTTCCACAACGCAACTGCTGCGGCTGTCAATCGCTACACACGTTATGCGTCGTTAGCAATAGACCCTTCCGGGAATATGTGGTGCCTCCAGCGTCTGCTATACGCATTGTGACGTTCAGGTGTAAGGCACGTGAAATTATCTAACAAGTGAAGTCGAAGTTGACGTTGGTTTAACAGTTTATCATTTCAAAACACAGAGAAAGCTGAAGGAAAGCTAAACAGAGTATGTGATAACCTTTAGTTCCGTTCGCGTAATTTGTTTTTGTCTTTTCTGAGCTCCTAATGATAAAAAGGAATGAATCGTGCAACTATCAGGATATACGAAGCGTTCGAGACGGCACGAGCGTTCATCCGAGCAGCCCCAGAGTTTCCTTCCTTACGAGGTCTCCTGGGAACTTCCCGAAAGGTCTATCGCTTGTTTCCGGATGCCTGAACTTCTTTGCTAGATCGAGTATGTGGTTCGCCATCAGCCAAACCACATTGAGCCAAACAGTGGTGTAGTTATGCACCGTGCAACAGCAGAAGGGCTGATTATGTCCCTACGACGGCAACAAGGAACAGTGACATCCTACAGTAGCTGTATTATAAGAATCTTATTTGGTTCCTTAAAAAGAAAAGAAAAACCTCATCGGCGTCGATGCCAAGGCAAAAACATTGTACATGAACCTTAAAGTTGATATTATGACTGAGGACGCCGCACATACGGTGGTATGGCACCTACCGTACCATTGTGAATTGCACCCCATAGAGTTGGTATGGGCACAAGTAAAGCATGCGATCGACTATAAAAAGAACAAAAAAAAAACATTGCATACAAGTTCAATGCAATAACCTGGAGCAGCTCTCGAAGGAAATTGCGAAGAATGTGACAGCTGGGTCGCTAAACTCGTCAAACACAACTTTCTTTGTGTTATGACATAGTGGGGCGAGGAGCCGAAAAATTGCCGCGAAGTTTTCTTTTCTCACAAACCCGCAGATTTGTGTATCTTCGTGACGCGTTTGATTGAAGGGGTGAAAACTCCCTAGCATTCCTTAGGCGCCGAACAAGAGCAGCACGAGAAAGCGCGCGGAGACAGCCGTGGTTCATACGTTTGACGTCACGACAAAGAATATTAGTTGCGACTGACATGTTTGATTGTCTCTATGGTGGAGGCTTGGGTAATCGCATTCTAAAATCAACACCGTCGAAGTTGATAGTCTGATATCGTTCATATTTCCGCCGATAAAGCAGCATTTACAAAAAAGCGTCCCTGTCGTTCCTTTTATTTATTTCGGCCAAAGTGTAGCCCGACGTAGCTAGGTCACAACCAGCCGAGTAGCATTGCCCACTTTCGGACGGATTTCGCTTCCGGGCAGTTGTTTCCCCGATCGGTGGGATAAAATCATTTTATGGTAGACTTTCAAAGATTAGCCAAACTGGGATTAATTATGCATGCTTTAACGGAAATAAGAGTCATGTCAGGTTGTCAATATTGACGGTAATGTTTCGAGAACGCGAAGACACCAAGCTTTCATCGTACACAACCAAACTTGTCACCGTCGTCTCGAACAGGCACCATCAAATTTGTCGTTCACAACTGATAATCCTGACCCTGGCGTCAAAGGTATGAACTATAAAAGGACCTCACTGAACGCGCCTTCATACAACAAGCCCTGGCACAAGCCTCTCGCTTGGAAGTCTGTCATGGCCGCTTGTGAGTTCATGGAACGCGAACCGTTTTAATTCCAGAATCTCTAGAAGCATAATTTTGAAAATTGCACGTCATCGCTCAGTTGGAACGCCTCTAGCAGGGTCGTCGAAACAGGAGGAAGGGGAGGGGGTCACCCCCCCCCCCCCCGGGGGCGTCGAAAGAAGGGCAAGGGGCATAAAGCTGTAAAGGGGGGGTGGGGGGGTTATCGCCCCAGCCCCTAGCCATAACATTTCAGAGAGCTTAATAATAATAAAAAAAGAAAAATACGTTTACAGTACTCTGTAACGTCGATTTAGAGCGCAGCTCTTGAGGAGGAGGAGGGGAGGGTATGCCCTTCCACCTTCCTCCGTACCCTCCCCTCCTCCTCTCCTGCTCCCCTCCCATTTAGCGTGGAAACTGTATTGTGTTGAGGTCACGTGACGTCAATTTCCCCGCTAAATTTAGCGGGAAAACGTTCCATAATGCAAAACGCGCGGTTATGCTGACGGCGACACCGCTCAAGCCCGAAACGGGCGCTTGAGAGCTTCGTTCTAATAATTCGGAAGAAGGGATATCCCCCTTCTTCACTACCATCACCCCTCTCTCTCTCTCTCTCCCTCTCTCCCAAACAATTTCTACGGCCCTTCCTTACTCCTATTTGTGTGTGTGTGTGTGTGTGCGTGCGTGCGTGCGTGCGTGCGTGCGCGTGCGCGTGTGTGTGTGTGTGTGTGTGTGTGTGTGTGTGTGTGTGTGTGTGTGTGTGTGTTGGGCGTACCTTTTTTTTATTTCCCTTCCTTAGATTTTTTCTCGCCATTCCTCGTCGCCCCCTCTTCTCTCAAACACTACCGATGTCAGTTCACACACAGCCCCTGGGTGACCCCGGTAGCGTTTGTTGGGAGTTCCGGAAGATGAGCTCTAAAGCCGCGTAAACCGCGCATGGCTCCACAATATCGCAAAGTTCAATGCTCGCCTCGATTCCGAAGCGAAGATTTTGGCCTCAAAAAACTCCTTCCCAAAGTTGCGAAACGTCCCTTTGTCGTCACCAATAACTTCCTCAAGCAACAATCTTCCGACGAGAAAGTTCAGAGTATTTACAGCCCGCCTAGGTACAATCTACGTAGTATTGATTCTAACGCGGCGTAGGGATGTAGGGACACGCGGGAGCGACGTCATCAGTGCAGCCGTTCAATCGCCTGGCTCCACGGTGTTGCTCGCGCGCGCTCCTGATGAAGCTCGCTACGACTTTGTGTTTCACATTCTCGCTGGAATTTGAGCACCGAGAGAGCTTGGATGATTGGCATCTCTCCCCGCGTGACGTCATCGTCGCGAGAGTCCAATTAGGACGTTCCGCGAACTTCGGCCCCAACTTTGTGTTTGACGAGTTTAGCGACCCTGGCCACCGGTGTAGGTGCTTAGTTCTATTAAAACAGCAGGTGCGAAGTTATGAAGCGGTGGAACCAGAGGGTCAAATATCAAATCGGTCGTCATCGCCCTCGATGCAAATGATACAGAAGGCAAAATTGGTGAAAGTACTGAAGCCGGTGGCAAAAATGAGAATAGATGAATCTTTTGTGTTGATCCTTTAGAGTAACATAGACAGCTTTGAACGAAATATTAAAAAAAAGGCGACGTCGACGATGACGCCTTCGGAATGGTTGTATTCTTCATCGCTCGGAAAATATTGTATACATTTTGATGATGATCGGCCTACGTTTTGACTGCGATTCTCTGGAAGACGGGGCTCTCTCACCTTTTGGTACCAAGAGCTGCGCCAGGCTCGTCTCCACCCTTCGAGGTCCAGCCACCCGAACGTACCATTGGCAACATGCACCGATTTTGGATCTGCTGAACCATTCTACGACCTCATGAACTGCACCGAAAGCACCGTGGGTGAGTCGGATGACGGTAGCGGATGGACCATTAAATTAAGGAAATATAGAATTTACTGACTCAATTTAACTGAAGCTACGATCGTTACTCAACCAGTTATCAATCAATCAATCAGTTTTATTGTGTTTCCCAAACAGCTTTAGGGGCCTTTCTAGGGTTACACTTCACATTATGAAAACAGCACTCAACTAAACAAACTACATGGCAATCCTAACCACAATACTATTCTTCAACTTTTTAAAAGGTATAAAAAAGTCCACATGAGGGTTAAAATACTTGTTGTACGTGAGCATCATCCGTGTCAGCGGGGGACTGGATTCTAGATAAGAGGGGTAAAAAAAAGGAGTAGACCTATTTTGTCGCCGGGGAACATGAATTGAGATTCTACTCAATAACATCGGGGAATCAAAAACAGAATAAAACAACTGATATAAAAACACCATGTCGCGAACCAGTCGCCTAGTTGAAAGAGGCAAAAGACCAAGAGTGCCCAAAAGAAGCATATAATCATAAAAAACACTCCGTCCAATGTGGCGATCGTAGACAATTCTCACAAGTCGTCTCTGTATGCACTCCAACCTGAGCGCCTGACCAACACCCAAAGAATTCCATACCGTAGAACAAAAGTCCAACCGTGATAAAACCAAAGCTTGAAAAAGGTTCACTATATAGTTGTAATTCCGGAAGTCACGGGTAATGCGTGCAATTATCCCCAGGATTCGCACAGAATCATTAATAACCTTTGAAACATGATAGTTAAAGTGCAGGCGTGAATCGAACAAAATGCCAAGGTCACGCACAACAGAAGATCTTGAAATTTCAGAGTCGTCTAATGTGTAAGGATGTACAACAACATTTGCCTTACGGGAAAACGAAACAACCTTAGTTTTTGTGGGCTTTAAAACCAGCGAGTTCGCACAGCACTACAAATGAATTGCATCAATATCTTTTTGTAACAATTCACAGTCCACAGGCGTGTGGATACTACGATAAATTTTCACGTCATCAGCATACTGAAGTATCATTGAGTCACTCACACTAGTTACAAGATCATTTACACCGTCAATGCCAACTGACCCAAAGAATCTTTCAGCTACAACTAATGAGGGACGTGCGCCTCAGTACTGAATGTCTATCTCATTGTCTATCTTCCGTACTAGCAGCTATTTACAATCCTAAGTATATAGACAAACTGAATAAACTCTCAACATACTTAAAATCGAAAGAATAAAAACACGAAGGACGAGGACGAGACAACAACACCATATGAAAGAGTGTTGGGTCGTCGTCGTCCTTCGTGTTTTTATTATTTCAATTGAAAAGAACATGAATGGGACACGTATTTGTTTTAGCAACTTTTCCACGAAAAACAAAAATCGCGCAATATTTACACCGTTAGACGCACAATAGGTGGAGGTTACGGCACTCGCAAAGCTCCGCCCGCAGATCAGTGGCCCGGCCTATTACTACTGGACTGGCTTAGCTGCTCGGCTGAACACGCTAAGAAGCCTAGTGTCTCCCTTCCTTGACATCCGATGCGTCTAGTCTGGCGTCTGACACCGCATGGTCGTCGTGCGAGCAGACGCGCGGCAGTCACAAGCTACGTCTTCTATCTCAGCACCGTCTATCGTCGTCTGCAGTGCCCATGAGACGCAGACGCGAAAGGCACGCGTCGGCGTCCGTTTTCGTCTCCGTTCGTCTGCTATTCCGCCCCCGTCTAAAAACTTCTGCAACGCTCAGAAGACGCTACCATGAAAGCGGCGTTCTAGCGTTTCATCATGCAGGAGCCCTGGTCCAATACAAGCATCTGTCATCGTCTAACGATGTGCGGTAATAAGCGGCCAAGAGGACTAAACAAATTAAAAAAATAAATATGCAGTCCTTGCAGCTTTACTGTTTTTGTTATTTTTTTCTTCATATGGCATCGGCGAGCAAGGTGGGTGAGCGTCAATACACACAATAAAGAGTTTGAGAATAGGGGGACCCCAATGCTTTGGAGCCCTCAAGAAATAGGGGCTCACCACTGCGCATACGACGAACCCAAAGTGTGTTTTGGGTTTTGTGTTGGCGCTCGCCTTTAAAGCGAACTTCTACAAACAGCGTGGTACCCATATTGCTTGGGGCCGGGTTCCGTCAGCAAACATGGCGGCGTACTCCCCGCTCGCTTCGGAGCGAATTTGTCATGGTCGCTGCAGTTGTAGTTGCGTTCATCGGAAGTAGATGGTGGAACCGGCTTTCGCTTCACTTTAATATTATCTCGCCCAAACCACAAAGAATAAGCGGTGAGCTCGTCCCCTTTTTTGATCGTTTTTCGATTCTGGCCGTCCCTTAGCCTAAAGAAACGCGGTAACCGATGACATGGCTACGTCTCGCTGCTCCGAGACTTCAAGTGGATTTTGTTCTTGGCACGTTACCTGTAGCTTAACAACAAGTTTTTCAAGGCATCCAAGTCGCTTCAGCTGAGATATAAATAAAGCAGCGGCTCGCATGCCTGATTTGAATGTCCAAATCTTCGGGACAGACGCTCAACGCGGCACTCGAACGCCAAAATCAGCTAGAGAACGAGTGCCAAATTAAAGCGCTACGATTACGTTGTTTTGGCTGAAAACAGCTAACAATATTTATACTGATTTTAGATTGTTTTTTTTTTTTTGAGCCGGTTGGCTTAACGTTTGGCTTAACTATAATTTGTAAACAAAAAGTCCTACCTAAGCGCTATGTTTTGCATTTTTTTTATATTTATCTTCGTTTAATATTACGCTTGTTAACCGCATTGGCCGTGCAAGCTGTAAACGCCACAGCTGTATATTGGGAGAGTTTCTCCAATGGGCGGAGCAAAGTTCACCACCACTGCCGATTATTACCCCCGCGGTTGGACCGTAAACTGCAAGTGCGACACAGCGTCGACCAATCGGCAAACCTCGACGTATTGGAAATTACATTCAATGCGTGAAATAGAAGCGTTCAATCTCGCAGCATCAGTGGTCGCAACATATTCGCAGTTTTTTCTGGTTAAGAGCGCACGTTCGTTTATTCTACGGTTGAATATAAACGTGACGAAAACCTCACATGCGCCATGTTTACAGTCACCAGGAGTTATACCTTTTGACTTTAGCGACGCTAAAACGGCTTAAATTAATCAAGTCGCATTTTTAGAGCTCATGACCACCGGGGCTGTTTTGCGGCCTGTGGTTGGCCACGAGATGCTTGCCTATTCAAATATATTAATGGCCAAACCATAGAGTTATTATAATGTACGTTAGAGGTTCAACTGGCGCTAGTGTCTATGCGACTTCCGTGACGCAAATTAAAGCAGACAGCAACCAGTCTACTTTTGCGGTGCTCCTGTGCATTCCTATGGGAAAACGCACGTGCATTTTGTCTCTTCGCCGGATAATAACACGGAACGCTTTGGATATCTGGGTCGTACCGTATAGTATGTACCTTGATTAACATTGTAAAAGTGTAACCCTATTGAAAAAAATACCTTTCAGCCCTGATGTGTTATGGGACCCTACTAGACCTTCAAGACTTCAGACATCAGCACTTCAAACTTTAGCCCTTCAGACTTCAAGACTTCAGACTTCAGGCTTCAAGACTTCAGACTTTAGACTTCAAAACTTCAGACTTCAAGGCTTCAGACTTCAAGACATCAGACTTCAGCCCTTCGGCCTAACCCCTTAGCCAACATACCTTAGAAATGCAGCTTTCCGGAAAGCCGCGACAAATGAAAATGTATGTAAAGCGTTTACTCAAACCTGCGCGCAAGCAGCTGCAGACAAGGGATCAGACCGAATAGGGAGAACCGAGTTGTTTGTCGCAAAATATATATATATATATTTCGAGGTACTCACAATGCCACTGGGTAAATTCCTGAGACGTAAGGTAGTTAAGCTAATAAAACAGAACAGATGCACCGCTCGGAGTGGAACTCAACACCGACCTCGAGGGCCCGAAGCCCAAAGAGCACTTCAAGGGATATGCGCGATGCTACACGGACCGCCGACTACGAAGCACGCACAGTAACAGCCGCAACTTTGTTGTTGACAGACTTCGGAGCACGAGCAGCGGAGCGCCTTTGCTTTGCGCGCTCGGTGACAGCCGAGCTGCCGGCGCTTCGCCGGGCACTGTCCTTGGCTGAATGAAGCAGAGAGTGCGCCCTACCGCCTGGTAATCCTGAGCGACTCGAAGGCGGCACTGACCCAGCTCGCCAACCTGGAGCGTGCACTACCGCTCACCGGAGAGTTGGCGAACGCGGCGATCATGTTGCAGCGCTAAGAATGGAGAAATGCCTTCCAGTGGCTGCCGGCCCACTGCGGCACTCGAGGGTATAGAGGCGGATCGCTTGGCGGCTTCGGCCCAGGGCGACGACGCTTGTCCGACCTCCAGCGTGGCGGCGTTCTCGGACGCACGAGTCCTGGTGAGCTGGGCCATCCGTGCGCACCCCCCAGATACCGAAAACAGCCCCATGCCGCCCAGACTCCCGAAGAACCTGCCGAGGAAAGTCGCCGCAGGAATGCACAGACTTCATTCGCACAAACAGCGCCTTCGCACGAGCTCACCGAGCGTCAACAGCCAACAGGAACAAAGACTTTCGCGCCGACCTACGAGTGACCCAGGGTTGCCAGATAGCTCCTTGCTGATATAGCCAAATGGCTAGTCAGTGTAACCCGAAAGTAGCCAAAAGCCAAATATTTGCATAGCCCAAAAGTAGCCAAAACTTCGATATTGCGTTTACAAGCTGAAGGCGAAAGCTCTGCTTCTGTATATGTTTAGATGATAAATAGTATGCAAAATCAAAGTATTAAGAGATCCAGAAAACAGTTTAATTTCAAATAATAAAACGAAAAGCTCATGCGGACACATTTGGACAGTCTCATGCATAAACAATGCGGAGGGCAAGTTCGTCTGCTTCTCGCGCAGGGGGTACCGGTGACGTCAGAACGCCGTGCCCTGATTGGCTGATCGCGGCCCCCCTATCTGAGCATCGTCTGCTCCTTTGCAACGTCGTCTGCGTCTGTCTTACCTTTCCTGCGACTTTCGGAAGTGCAGAGGCCAGATTCACAAACCATATTAAGCCGAAAGAGTGCGTAAGACAAAACGTGAGAACAAATTCGTATTCACGAAACGAAATTATCGTAAGTTTTGCTCAGGTTACGACGGAATCCTACGACGATCAACTCAGCATGGCCGACAGCGTCGCTCAGTTACTTGGTCGCGACGACCAACGGACGTTTATTTTTGTACGTGCTCTTCTCACGCGTCACGACTACAAGCAGCAAGAAAAAAAGTAAAAAGTACTTGAAATAAACCACGACGAACAAGAACGCTGGATCCACAAACACCCGGGAAATGCTCCAACGGCCACGATTCCACTGACCCCGTCCAAGCGAGCTCGGCAGATAGGCCTAGCAGCGGCGCAGCGGTGCTCCGACGGTCCTTGGCCAAGACCGTCTGCCCACGACCGACTGGCGTTCTGAATGGAATATGCCCGCGCGACCCTTGTGAACCCTTCAATCTCTTCCTCTTGTCATCGCCTCGTTTTCCGAGGCAGCGGCGACTCTCGCCGGTGAAAAAGCGGTGAATCTCCGACAGACGCAGGAAAGGTAAAGCAGCCATCACTTTGACAAGCAGACGTAAAGCAGACGACGTTAACTGCACCAACCCGCCGACGCCGTTTGAGAGTGAGGAGTCTCGCCGCACACGCAAGAAGGGAAAAAGTATTTGGGAGGGAACTTGCGGACACTCTCGCTTCTTAGCAGACAAACCTCGGCGCCTCGGGACACCTCGCCAGCGAGTCCCTTGACTTCCCTCCTTGATGCGCGTCTGCTAGTTGTTCGACAAAAACAACGTACCGCTCGAGTTATTTCGTCTCCCCTCTCTGAAAGGCGAAGTCGAGCTCGCTCGTAAAGACCTGCGCTTCCGAAAGTCGCAGGAAAGGTAAGACAGACGCAGACGACGTTGCGAGCAGACGACGTTGCAAAGGAGCAGACGACGCTCAGATAGGGGGGTCGCGATCAGCCAATCAGGGCTCGGCGTTCTGACGTCACCGCTACCTCCTTTCTCATGCGCAGAAGACGAAAATGAGCCCACTTGCGAGGCGTATATCATTAGGAAGCATTCTTTGCAACACTCTTTCCTCCCAAAAAAACAAAAAAACTTCACATGAAGGATGCTTTCCAGGGTTTCTTGAGACATCCCATAGTATACAGAGGGAACGAGGACAATTTCGCGGATATCGGGCAAAAATTGGACATAGCCCAAAAATAGCCGCACATAGCCACATAGCCAACCGCCAAATTTCGCCGCCAAACCTATCACTAGGTAGCCCAATTTGGCGATTAATAGCCCAATCTGGTAACCCTGCCTACGACCGTTGCCAGCGGCAGCAAATCGACCAATCCGGACGCGGGGATGTCACGGCGACTCTGATTTCAAGGCGCCCCTCCCAGTCACGCGCTGGTAAAACCAGACTACTTTGCTTTCGAGGCACTCCGCATTCCGGATGCCGTGGTCTGCGTCGTCACAAACACCCTCTCCCAAAGATAAGGAGGGGTCTTCATAGTGCGGGGGTGCGGCCGAGATTCGCTTCGGCAGCCCGAAGACACGGTTGGAAGCCGTGATCTTATGCCGGCAACTTCTCAATAAATGGCATTTTCAATGCTTCGTTTCCGAAGCAACGATTACCAGCTGGTGGGCCTTGAATTCGTAAATATTGAAACGCTGTATACACGCAGACGGTGCTAGGAAATGTAAGTAAAAATAAGCAATACGTCTAAGTCCGTCTGTTGTCCGTCGCATATGTCACACATTTCGGACCGGCTTGGCTTACTTAGTTGTTGGGCGGGCGGCTGGGTCGCTGGTTGGCCAACTCGCAGCGCCGAATTCTTGAGGCGAGATTGTTTGATAAAGCTAGCTTGATAAACGTCTATCTTTTCTCACTGTGCGGCTATATGTGGGCATCGTTTGCAGTCAATGAGTCTCGATCAATGCAATATTCGCTTCGTCTACACAATCAACCAATATAAAGAGCGACACAAAGGTTTACGCACTCGCGTCGCCGAAGTGGGCTGCCGATGAACACAGCACGTCTACGCACTACCGTCTTCGAATGAATTCTGCGAGGTCCTCCCTATAATGTCTGGTGGGTTTCACAGACCCTTTAGAACGGCCCTGAAAGGCCACACAGACCTTTTAAAACGACCCTGAAGGAACGCACACCTCTCAGAAAGATATCTTGATGGGCCCCACAGACCTACTAGAGGAGCCTGGTGGGCCCATCAGACATTTCAGGATATCCTAAAAGGCCTCTCAGGCCCTCACAGGAAATCCTAGTGGGCCTCACAGACATTTTTGCAATAGGGATTGCTTTAGTTAGCGCATTTTTCTTCATTAGTGAACGGAGTTAAACTTCGCCACATTTCAGTTCCAAACATGTGTTCCGCAGCAGGTGTGTAAAAAAAAGCGACGATTCAAATCAAAATAACAATCGAAAGGAATATAGAGTGAGTTCAAGGCTCGCCAGCATCCCGGTGACGCTTATATATTGATAATAGGCCAGTCCAGTCACTATATGAAGATGACCCCGTCGTGCATGAGCGGATAAAATATTCAAATAAAGAACAAAGAATGTGGACTATGAAAGGTGTCTCTTCGTATTGTTTTCTCTGCCCGGCAGCTTTTATCGGGCACTTGTTCTCAAAGATTTCGAGCGTGCGGGTGATGTTTTCAACGCAGGACAAACATCTTGGCACATCTTCACGAGCAGAAAGAACAAAGCGGTAATTACTTATTTAAAATCGGAATATATTACGTGGCCTTCAATGTATCTGATCGTACATGCACGGGTAGTTATTGATCCAGTGTTACTGCGTAGTTCTTGCCTTCTCCCTTAATTTCCAGATGTCATTCGTTCTTTTGGCACGTACATCCCTCATGCTGAAAAGCGCCGACATCGTGTTCGCGCTAACAGTGTCCCACAGTGCACATAAATACACGTACGGAGCCGTTAAAGCACCGTGTTTAATGCGATGAATTTGAAAGATAAACGCCGTAACTGACCAATTATTTCATCGGCCTGACAGAGAAATGTTACAAGCTACCTAGTACGTACGAATTATTAGGGATATTTGCTCTTATATTCGAGCGCAGGGAGAAAATGCACTCACTCTTTCCCATAGAAATGCATTACCGCAAGTCAATTTTGGACTGGTTGCTGTCTGCTTCAATTTGCGTCAGCACACTAGCGCCACTTGAACCTCTAGCGTACATTATAATAACTCTATGGGCCAAACTCTCCCAAGAAACGGCTCTGGTAAGCGCAACCGCGCCGCGCTGCGTTCGTAAAAAAACATGGAGGTAGGAAGCTCCTGGAGGCGACATGACGCTGCCGGTGGCGAAACCGGGAGAGACCTCTGGTTTTTAAGGGATGCGCCCCCACCGATGACCAAAACCAAAAGACGCTATTGTACGAAAGGTGCAGGTGATTTGGCGCCCATGGCTGTTTTGGTCACCTCTGGGTGCGTTCCCACCGACTGCGACCTCTATTTCCGGCTTCACCTGGAATTGTCTCGTTTGGCTGGCTGGAGTTGGTGTGTCGCCTCCTGTTCTTCCTGCACCCGTGGTAAAAACCATGTGCGGAGCGCAAGTTCGTCTGCGTCTTGCAGAGGGGTTGCGATGATGTCAAAATACCGGGTTCTTATTGGGTGATTGAAAAAAAAATAGTCGGTAGACATCAAGACATCTAGCACTGAGGTCCGCCCACTATCCTTTCAATCAAAGTCAATCAGAGCTCGGCGTCGTTCGGACGTCCACGAAACCCCTGCGCAAAAAGCAGGCGACTTGCTGTTAGGATTCTACCTGGCGTCTCAAATAGTGGCCAGGCTCTTTATATCGACCGCAAAAATCGGTTTCTTAAGCTATCACGTTACAATTTAGTGCAGCGTTGCCCACAGGTAGTGCATTTTACAGCGGAACTGTTAAGGGCTAGTTTCCCCAGGACTGTGTCCATCCTCAAATGACCTGATGACACCGAACTCTGGACAGCTACCGCCATCTATAAGCGATGGCGGTAGCTGACTAGAGCGTTGTGTTTGCCGGTTCTGGTTGCCGCTGTCGCTCATAGATCGCGACAACCTCTCCAGCCTTTCCACTCCGTGGCTTGTCCACTTGCAGCTGGCCATTACTTCTTTCCCACCATAGTACAGCTTCGCTCGCCTTCCTTCTTCCCCAGAGTGGAAAGGCTAAAAGTTTTTGTAGCGTGAGCTACACTGGCCGAGGTGTAGCAGTTTTGCGTGGCTCGCATACTGAGCCGTGCTGCGTGCTGCGCAAGCGCGAGGAGCAGTGACGTCACACGGCGCACAGCTGGCGCGCCGGAGACTCCGCCACCACCGCGCGCGCCTCGCCGGTCTGCGCAAGCGCGAGGAGCAGTGACGCCACACTGCGCACAGCTGCAGCGCGCCGGAGCCGCCGCCGCAGCGGGCTCCGCCGCCACCGCGCGCGCCTCGCCGGTCTTCGCATTCCAGAGGAGTGACGTCATAGCCGCGACAGACGCGAGCAGACGCCGAGGGAAGCTATACAGACGCTAGTTTACGCCCGTGGAGTGTACAGAGCGCGACACTGTTAGCGCGAACAAGCGATCGCCAGTTTTCTGTGTTTTTGTCTGAGAACCGACAGGTTGTCATCAAAGATATTAGTGTTATAGGAAGAGCTCATTTAGGGCTCTAATATAACGGGTAAAATTTTGTGCCCACTAATACTCTTTCCTAATAAAATGCGAAAAGGCGCGGATGTCGTGTTCGCGCTAACAGTGTCGCGATGTGTACATGATAGAACGCTAGGACGCCGCTTCACGTCATCATTAAATGGTCGCATCTCGCGGACGCTATCGGAAGCGTGTCTTTTGTGGTCGCGTCTCGTGAACGCTACAGCTCCCCCTGGCCGAGAGAAACAGACCTATAGCCATGGAGAAGGAGAGCGAAATTGCTCATCAGCGGCGCAGAAGAGCGGCGAAGCTTAACTCGGATCCCGAAGTAGTTGCCCGGCAATTAGCGCTTGAGCGTAGGAAGACCGAACAGAAGAAGGCAAAACGTGCTGCGGAGACATCGGAGCAAAGGGAGGAGCGTCTAGCAAAGCGACGTCGCCAGGAGGCTGAGCGACGTGCCCGACCATCTCAGCAGCAACAACAACAAGACGCCGCCGATTGACTGACTATACGGTGAAACTTAACGAAAGCGCCAGTGCGACTCGGACCTTCGAGACGGACTTCGTAAACAATCCGTTTGGATATGTGTGCGACGTGTGTGAAAGACTGTGGCACATGGAAGACTTGACGCCGGTCAGAGCCGTATATGTAGAGAGTTTGGTCAATGGGAGGCACGGGCAGAGCCAGGGCGTGCGGCAGGCTCGGAAAGAGGGCTTGGCATGCTCTCTTGACCAACCAGAAGCCGAAAAGAATCCCCTAGCGGTGGTAGCGAGAAACAGTTCTGATCAAAGGTCTATGTTCGTATATGGTTTTAATAAGCGCGTAAGAGTGAAATGTAGTAACTCTTTGTGGTTGAAAATAGGGTGCACGTGTTGTTTTGATTATGATCATGCAGAAAGATGTAAGAAACGAATGCGCCGCTGAACTCTGTTTTGCTCGGACAGAGTGGGACCGCTCGGACGGCAGATTCCCGGCCCTCGGTGCTTGGCGTGCGGATTATGTTGATCGTTCCGCTAGTCACACTCTTCCACCATCATTTTGGATGAGCGTGATTGAAACATCACGTGTACCATATTTTCAGTCATCGAGAGTTACTCCAATGCAGTTATCAGGTGTGTTTCTTGTGACCACCGCCAGGGTATTATTTCCGGCTTCTAGTTGGTCACATTCGAATTTCTGAAGACGCCCTGGAACACGCCCAGCGCGCTTTCGCCCAATGGCGCCTCCTCATTTGTCTCCTATACTTCCCAACGAATGGCCAAACTCTCTACATATACGGCTCTGACGCCGGTAAGTAGTGCCATGCGTGAAACGTTGAGTTTAGCGGCGCCGCCTGAGTAGGGTGAAACCGTAGCGCGGG